>CAAKMY010033847.1:0-10559 GCA_901111285.1 Corrigiola litoralis | reverse complement strand
CATACATATCATGAGTTAGCCTGCTAGCATTGACAGGCAACCCAAGGTATCTAAAAGGAAACTCACCTTCTGAAAAACCAGTTTGAGATAAGATACAACTCTTGAGAGTATGAGAAACCCCTCTGATATAAATAGAGGTCTTCTCAGGATTTGCCTCCAAACCAGAAATAGAAGCAAAAGCATCCAGACATTTGGAAATGGCAAGCACAGAGGCACAAGAAGCTTTAGAAAAGATCATGAGATCATCAGCAAAGACCAAATGAGTGAGCTGAATTTTCTTGCACCTATAGTGGAATCTGTACTCAGAGTTCTCTGGCAACCTTCTAAGCAGCTTAGAAAGGATCTCCATACTCAGTACAAATAGATAGGGGGACATAGGATCACCCTGCCTAAGCCCACATTTTCCAGGAAAATAACCATGAGAAGCACCATTTACATTGACTGAAAATCTAGAGCTAGAGAGACAGGCAACAATCCAATTAACAAAGCACAAAGGAAAACCAAAGAATTTCAAAGCAGATATAAGAAAATCCTAGTTGACAAAGTCAAAAGCTTTCTTTATATCAACTTTGATAAGGCCTCTAGGGGAAATTTGCTTTCTGTCATACCCCTTAACCAGCTCTCGAGTGAGCATAAAATTGTCAAACAACAATCTGTCAGTAACAAAAGCAGCTTACTCAGCACCAATAAGATCAGGCAGCACATTCTTTAATCTATTAGCCAGGATTTTGCTAACAATTTTGTGAAGAACATTACAACAAGAGATGGGCCTGACATCAGTCACACTGGCAGGAGACTTCTTCTTAGGAATGAGGGTTAGAAGAGTTGAATTTACCTGAGCCAGCAGTTTACCAGACTTGAAAAAGGAAGTCACTCCTTTAATGAGATCAGTCTGAATAATAGGCCAAGCCTCCTTATAGAAACCAGCTGAGAAACCATCAGGACTAGGGCTTTTGCCAGAGCCAATAGAGAAAACAGCAGATTTAATCTCTACAGGGGAGAAAACAACACTAAGCATAGAAGTCTGATCTAATGATAAAGAGGGACTAGGATACAAGGTGGAAAAGTCAAAATCCTGGACAGGGGAAGAAGAACCAAGGAGAGTACTATAGTACTGAACAAATGCAGTAGGAACAACATCACCTGAGTAAGTCTGACCATCAATACCCAAGATTTGACCAATAAATTGTTAATTCTTCCTCTCAGTTAAAAGGGAATGAAAATAGTGGGAATTATCATCCATGTGCTTAAGGAAATCATGCTTAGCCTTCTGCTTCAAAGCACTGACTTCAGCACTTCTAAGATGAGAATAACTCTGCAATAAAGCAGCCTCCTGCTCATGAAGAGAGGAATTACAAGGATCAGCCTGCATTTGCAGCTGACAACTCTCAAGAGCTTTCCAGGCAACATCAATTCAATTGGTGATGTCAGAAAATTTCTCCCTATGCAAGGATCTCAAAGCATTTTTAACTACCTTTAGCTTTGAAATAAACCTAAACATAGGAGTGCCAACAACAGGGGTAGCCCAAGCTGTAGACACAAGCTCCCTAAAAGAGGGATCAGAAGACCAACAATTCAAGAATCTGAACCTATAAGGCTGACTAACCACACTAGAAGGAATAGTGATCAAACAAGGGGAATGATCAGAGGCACCAGCAGCATGGAAGTAAGCTGAAGAATGAGGATAGGAATGCAGCCAATGGTTATTCCCAAGGGCTCTGTCTAATTTAAACCACCTCCTCATGTCCCCCTCTTGCTTGTTAGTCCAGGTAAACAAGCAGCCTTGATAAGATAGGTCAACTAAACCTGCCTCCACAGTAGCATACTTAAAGTCCTGAATATTCCTCAAATTAGGAGCAGAGGAACTGACTCTTTCCTCTAAAGAAAGAATAGCATTAAAATCTCCAGCAACCAACCAAGGAGAAGAGATAGACCTGCTGGAATCCATAAGAAAATTCCAAACCTGATGCCTTTCCTCAGCGTCATTTGCTCCATACACAAAAGTGATATAAATCACCTCATTTGAGATAATCTGAGTGAGTCTCAAATGAATTAATTGAGCATGAGAGACAATGACATCCAACTTCAAATTCCTAGATTTCCAAACAATCCAGAGTCTACCATTATAGTGATTCTGATAGTTACAAAAGGAATCAAACCCTCTGAATCTATTTTTCAGGATTTTAGCAGCATTTCTCACTTTCACTCTAGTTTCTAAAATAGCTGCAATGTCCACTTTATTATACAACAGGAAGTTGAGAACTTCCTGATGCTTCTCAGGGGTGTTAAAACCCCTGATATTCCAGGATGTAATTATCATACAACCTGAGAGGAGGCAGAGCCTCCACCAGGATCACCATCATCTTGATCAAAAGGAACAGCCTCTGTGGCCCCATGTTGAGCAGTACTGGTTCCCTGATTGGACTGTGGGGAAGGAACATGCTCATCATTTGTTATAATTACCACTTCACCAGGGTTTCCCACCACCAGAGATTTCTCAAGGAGCTGAAACCTATTCGAGGTAGCCAAAGCTTTAGGGATAGAGCGTTTCCTCCTAGTGACTGGAGTGAAACCATCACAATCAGTAGTCACTAAGATATCCTGAACAACAGGGGGAACATCCAAATCCTGAGTCACAGGAATATCTGGGACAACAGTCTCAGGAAATGGAGTAGGAATAGCTGAATCCTTAGCAACAGGAGCAGCCACACTCCTCTTCAGAATCCGACAATGGTCAACATTATGCCCAATTTTCCTACAGTGCTTACGGAACCTAGGCAGTCACTCATATTCAATACCCTGCAAAACTCTTCCAAAAGGAGTGTTTATCCAGATATGATCAGGAAGGTCAGAAGCAAGGTCCACCTCAACCATAACCCTAGCAAACCCCAACTTCTCCTTATTAGCAGTAGCATTGTCAGCAAATAAGGGCCTCCCAACTTTGCTAGCCAATTTACTAAGGACAACTTCATTCCACATAAAAGGGTCCAACTGAGGGAATAAGACCCAAACAGGAAAAATGGAGAAATTATCCAAATCCTGACAGAAATTAGGGCTCCATTTACGAATAAGAACAGGACATTTTTTCCAGAGCCATTGTCCCCCTTTCAGCACAGATTCCAGGTCTTCCATAGAAGCAAAAGTGAAACAAAACCAGCCTTTCCTATAATAACGAACAATAGTCTTGACTGGCCAAGTTTTGTGCGCAAACTCCTCCATATCATGCAAACTCGGCCTAGCTCCAATAACTTGCCCCATAAGCATAAAATCCCACTCATCAAGACCCTTCTGAACTTCCTCAAGTTCAATAGTCACATCATCATCACTACTATCCTCAACATGAGATAATTTCATAGAATAAGACTGTCGGACCGTCTTTTTCTTCCACGCCCATGCATTAGCCTTATCAGGGTTAGCATTAGGGAGAGACCTAGGTGCAATAGGATCAGTAGAGCCTGAAGTTGCAGCAACAACAGGAGCAACCAAACTAGCATCATCAACGGGAATATTATTCACAACACCCACTATACCCACGTCCGACTCGACACATATTTTTGCATGCTCATTATTAGTCAAACCCACAAGAGGAATAGCACTACCTGAAGGAGACAACAAGGATGTAGGAATAAAATCGCCAAACGTAGGGATTTGAGGGCTCGGAGAAGGAACCTGAGCTAAAACATCGTTTAACCCATCACCGGAAACAGTGGCAATATTGGTCCCATTTTGAGGAGAAGAGAACGAGGAAGAAGATGCAAGTGTTTTCTTAGACAGGCGACCTACCTGAGACCTAGTTTTAGTCACCATTAGAGAGAGCTAGGTTAGCTTAACAAAGAAGCAACATGAAGAACCTAGGGAGAGAAAGACACTCCATCTCTCTCTAACATGTCCATCGTAAAAAAAATTCGAAAATTTGAATTTTGAATGGAAATTCATTTTTGCATCGTATTTCAAGTATAAGAATACGTACCTGACGAGATTGTTTTTCCGACTACCCGAAGTCGTTTTAAGATATTTTTGAGCTAGTTGCAGCGACCCGGAAATATTTTCGGACCAATATTTGAAAATCGTCGGCACATCAAATATATTTTACGGACCCGAAAAATGTCGGATTGAACTTAAACGTCGGAAATAATGCTGAAAGTCGCGAAACCCGAGGCAGTGGGACCCAGAGCACGACGTCATCACTGACGACGCGCCTAGCGCTGTCAGTGGTGGCGCCACGCGCCTGGGCCTTTAAATGCCACGCCTACCTTATCCATTTGGCCGAAAATCTCACCATCTTCCTCCTTGCATTCGGCCTTCGCCATTTTTCAACCAAACTTCAAACCTTTTGCTTCCGTCTTCCACATATCATACCCATTAAGTGCTTAGGTAAGTCCCCTAGTCCCTAATGTTTGCATTTGGGTTGAATTTGTAGTTGTTTGGAGCTTTTTTTTAGCTTAAATGGTGATATGCTTAAGCTAATACAAAGTTTGCCATTTGTACCAGCTAGACTACTCGGATTTTGTTCAAATTTAAGTATGTTGTTGTTGGGTTGATGGGTAACATACCCCGTTAATCTCATTGTCATCCGATTAGCGGTTCGCTTAATCACTTTTTCTTGCTTAAGTGATGATTAGCATGCTAATTAAGCCTTAGTGCCATGATAAGAAGAACTTGAACTTGGAAATGTGTTGCTTAGAAAAACCATGATCATGTTGATATGCTCATATTAATTTTTGACCAAGTTTTAAGCACACTTAGAAATTGTAAGTAGCGGTTTAATTAGGATTAGTGCCTAATTAGTGTAGTTTAGTGGTTAAACTTGGTTTTAAGTGAACCCATGTATTTGAATGAGTAAGAGTGCTCATTTAAATTAGTGAGGATTTAATTTGGGCTAAGTTAAGCCCAAACATTAATTAGGTGATAGCACCTAAATTAATTAAAATAGAATTTGAAGTCTAGGAAGAACTTAAAACAAATTCAAATGAGTGAAACTGCTCATTTAAACTTAATGAATAATGAACATTGGGTTTTCAGTGACCCAAGGATTTAATTAGATGGTTACGCCTTAAATTTGGCCTAAGCTGAGCCCAATATGTTAATTAGGTGATAGCACCTAAATTAACTATAAAAAATGTACATAAACCTTAGGAATTTTTAAATGAGTGATAATGCTCATCTAAAATGAATCATAATTTGGTTTGGGCTAGAGTGAGCCCAAAGCGTTAATTTGGTGATAGCCCCAAAATTTACCGCAATAAACTTAAAAATTTAAACGAGGGCGTAATGCTCATTTAAATTAAAGAATAATCGATATTGGGTTTAGATGAACCTGCGGAGTTAATAAGGTGATTGCACCTTAATTAACTAATAATAAAATTTAGGTTTTAAGCGAACCTAAAATTATAACATTCATAATTTATCATCTAGGTTGTAATGAGCCTTAGACTTTAAATCAGTGGAGTGCACTTTTGGAAGGTATAAAAGCTTGTGTTGGTGATTTAACAAATTTAAATAAAGTATTTTTTCATTTAAATTCAATTCCGGATTTTTAAGATAAAGAATCATAAAAAAGTAGGAATGGAGAGACACCATAGACAACGCGGAGTACGAGGAGCTGGCGGCACGGGTCAGAACGATAGATGGCGAGGTCCTTACCCGTATGATGGGGCGAGTCTTACCGTAGCCCCCGAGATTAACGTATCGCATACTGTTCTACGTGGCCAGCCGGTATTTTTATTTTCCCATTTTCCTTGCTTATTTAGCAATCACGCACCAACCTTCATTAAGAGTAATGTGTTCATTTTAATGTAGGAGCATGGTTTGTTTAGATAAAATATTTCTTCATTTAAATTCAATTCCGGATTTTTAAGATAAAGAATCATAAAAAAGTAGGAATGGAGAGACATCATAGACAACTCGGAGTACGAGGAGCTGGCGGCATGGGTCAGAACGATAGATGGCGAGGTCCTTACTCGTATAATTGGGCGAGTCTTACCGTAGCCCCCGAGTTTAACTTGTCGCATACTGTCCTACGTGGCCAGCCGGTATTTTATTTTCCCATTTTCCTTGCTTATTTAGAAATCACGCACTAACCTTCATTAAGAGTAATGCTTTCATTTTAATGTAGGAGCATGGGTTGTTTAGAGGTCATGGCCATATGGTCAACCCTGGTACTATATGGGCGGGTCTTCACGTAGATGTTCGGGATAGGATAGTGGAGATAGGGCTTGGTCCTTTCGTGAGTTCTATGATCGCGCTAGGGGTTGACGAGTGCAACCGCGGTCTTCTGAGGGCCTTTATTGAGTTCGTGTGAGATTCTACCAACACGGGCCACTTTCGTATTGGGGACTTCTTTGTGACTCCTTTAGACTTTGCCTATATAACTGGCTTGAGATTCAGAGGTACCCGGATCACACCTCCACGACGACTACATGGGTCGTCACCTTATGTTTAGGCTCTTCTAGGTGGTATCACCGCGTGCTTCACTGGTACACATATCGAGAGACAGTTCCTCGTCAACATGTATACGGGAACCCAGGCACATCCACCAGTTACCTTGGAGCAGAGTGCTAGGTTGTTCTTGCTTTTTCTCCTAACTTGTACCATCGTCTGTCCTAGAGGCAACAGAGCACCCTACTCGATCTTACCCGCCATTGAGGACTTAGAAAGGGTGAGAGATATGGATTGGGGTACCTTAGGATATGCCACTCTTGTTTATGAGGTCAGACTATGCATCCGGTCTCATGCCGCTGACTTTGGCTGTGGTGGACTCTGGAGACTTCTGGAGGTAGCTACTTATTGAACTCTCTCCTTATCCTAACCTATTCTTATTTCTCATCAAAGAATAACTTGAGCTTATTCGAACAGGTTTAGATCTTCTCATGGTTTCCTGGGGCTATGAGTATTGGTACTTGTGCCGATGTCTACCCAGCTGCTCTTTACTGGCACCCAGGGCGTAGACCGGCGTTGACTAGCAGCCCTGTGGGGTGTAGGATTTTTCGGGGTCTAATGAATTAGCAGGTACACATGTGACCTTGTGTTACTCACTTCTTGCTAAAATAGGTTGTATTCTAACATTTCGTGAATATTTTAGGTGGATTTTCACCCTTGGAGGTTGATAGAGCATGCCCCTGGAGTTGATATCGGCACAGCTCGGACTGTTTCGCATCGCAGGATCCAGATGCGAGCCATGGAGGGATACATTTGGTATCTTCGTGAGAGACTTCTTCACCAGCTCGACAACCCATATCGGTTTCCCATTCCAGCGCGGCCTCCTAGTGACATGTATCATGTCCAGCCGTCTAAGGAGGGCAAAATAGGATATGATGCTTATGACTTCTTGTCGATTAGTACTGATGTGGCAGCCTACTTTACCACACTCGTTATTCTTCCTTATGCTGCAAGGGAGTTTCCTGAGATGATAAGAGGTCTGCCTGTCCCGTCTCACAGGATTCCGATTAGGGGGAGGCATCTAGATACACACGTGGATATTCCTCCTACCCAGCCTGGTCCAGAGTTCGGGTTTCCCCATGACCCGCATATCCGATCGATAATTGCTTCTACCTTATGATTTTCTCATATCATTGTCTAGTGTATTGTTTCTAACTTCCGTTTCTGATGCAGGTCGATATTGACACATACAGGAGGACAACTGGCTTTCCGCATCTGCGAGGAACTTCATCTCTAGTACTTGGGGTCGCCTGAGGGGCAAACAGAGAGCGCATATAGTGACTTCGAGCAGTGAGTCTGGGGGTGCAGTGGCTTGGCACCGTGGGTCTACTAGTAGGGTTTTAGGTGATGCTGGGTCTACCGCCACTAGTGTAGGGCGAGTGTTTGAGGTTGGTTCCGGTAGTCGTCCTCAGGATAAAGGGAAGTAGACTCTAGCAGCTGACTCTGGTAGTGAGTCTCTTGACATCGACTGGACTTCAGATGACAACGAGTCCTCTAGTGGACATGTAGAATCAACAGGTAGACAGGCAGTCTCCATGAGCGGACAGTCAGGGTCTAGGGGCAGACAGCCAGGATCTAGAGCAGACAGTCTAGCTCTGTGAGTAGTCCCGCTAGACAGGAGGATTCTACCACCAGCTCTCAGGGAGGAGTGTTCTTTGACTCGAGCCCCATAAGTCATGTTAGGAGGGACAACAGAGTGCGGGCTAGGATGGTGATGTCTTCTAGCGAGGAGTCCCGTGGCTGGAGCCAGTACGGAGCCCTACGTCATAGATGAGGATATGGACGACATTGAGCCTCCATCACAGTCATCACCTATCCAAGTTGTTCCTCTTAGCCAGTGTTATCCATGTGATGTGGATTTGGTTTCTGGTGAGAGTAGTCATCTTACTCGCCCAAGGCAGAGTTCTTATGGTCAGTATATGAGCAGTACTCATAGGCCGGGTATGAGTCACGAGTCTTCAGCTTGGTCATAGGAGCCTCCCAGGTCTTCTTTCGCTGGCCCCTATTATGATGACAGAGGGTCTCTCATTTCTCCTTTCCATCCTTGTGACACCATGAAGAGGTCACGTGATGATGAGGCAGGTCCGAGTACTCAGCCTGGTGAGGATGAATCCTCACTTGCTGACAGAGCCTTTGAGGGTTTGTTTGGTCCTCCTCCTCCACCACCTGATGGGTCTGGCGGATCCAGCTCTTGGTATTAGTTCCATTTACATTTCGGGCTTAGTGAGCCTTCATGTTTTTTAGTATGTTGTACTATTTGATCAGACTTATGTGTGTCTGACTTTTTTATGGTAGATATGTACCATTTGACATTTCAGACGATATGTATGTATATTTGACTGATGTATGACATTTGCTTGCTATTTTTTTTTTATAATTGTCTTGTTTAAATATTGTGAGCGCAACGGGACCCCGTTTTTCGTAAAGTAATTTTTCTTATCGAAGTTGAAGGGTCACGCTCGGAAACCACCACTCAGGGGCAGGTGCTGGAAGGGCTAGGGGCCCGTTTACCAGTCCTTGGATTTTCCGGTTCCCAGCTTTTTGCGTGGCTGAGTCCTATTGCAGGGCTAGGAAGCCCGGTTGACAGAATGGGGGGTGTGCCAAGCAAAGAACAGAGGGAGAGCAGGCCCAGGGTTTGGCGTCGCCAGTGATAGCGCCAAACTCGGGGTGGGGCTGTTGGCCACGTGGCCACTGGCTGCATCATACTGGTTGCCCAGTATGGCGTCGCCAGTGACGACGCCAAGGAGGGAAGCAGGGCGGTGCCTTTGCCCTCCTTGCATTTGTTTGGTTCGGATCGGAGTCGCTACCAAGAACTTGCGGTGTATTGAAAACCTTTTGCCTTTTGGATCTAGCCTCGTGATCCAAAGGGGACCATGAGTTCGAGGGGGGCAGCAGCCACGAACCTGAGCACCTCATGAGTGACTCCTATGGTAATGCGTTCCACAAATTCAGATTCGGGAGCAAAATTACCAATTGGACATCGATAAGATGTATCGAACCAACCATTTGCATTTACCTCTACTATTAGCCTTATAGAAAATCCGTTTTCACAATTATCACATAAACATGCCAAATACAAATATGGTTACAACACCCTAATATATGTCTAGATCTGTTTTATTTCACATTATTACTAGTCGATTTGTTAACATGCAATAATATTCGTAGTTGAGATCTAAGCACAAAAATAGTAATTGCTAAGCATAAAGCAATAAACTTTGGAAAGGGCCCTCAGGAGGCATATGGTAGTGCTCGCTGCCTTGATTCGCCTTGTTTCTTCGATGTGAACGATCTCGCTCGATCCTTCGTTATCTCGTTTGTATGTGTTTTGTGTTGTTTATGGGTTTGGTGTGATGATACTCTTTGGTGTTCATGTGGCTGAACAATTATCTCAGGGAGTGTAACGGTGCTCCTTTTGCAATGTTTTTCTAAGCCTCAGAATGAGTAGTGAAAAAGTCAGATTCGCAGGAGTGAGTGCAGAAGTGTGCAAAAAAGTGCTTGTCTTGTATGTGTGTTGTAACCCGTGCTAGAATGAAGGGCAAGGGTATATATAGGGGGAAGTGTTTGGCGACGTATTTGACGATACGAAATATGAAACTCGTCCAGGATAAGCCAGAATGTGATAAAACAGCTAGAAAATGAGTTTGGCTGAAATGCGTTTTTCAGCAGTTTTGGGTCATCAGAAATGCGTTTTAAGTGTTTCAGCTGAAACACTGCAAAAGAACCTTCCAGAATGTATAGAGTCCTTGTCATCTAATTTTGTGTGTGGATCAGATTGCTGGTGTTTGTGTTTACCCGTTCCGCTAAGGACAGCTGAATATTCTTGAACTTTCGAGATAATGCAATTTCGGATGAATTACATAAAATGACGAAATTATGAACTGGCTGAATATCCTGGACTGGGCCAGTTTGCTGCTGCCACTGGCGACGCCAAGCCCAATCCTGGGTCAGGCGCAGGCTTGGGTCGCGGTTTCAGTGGTGACGCGGGCAAAAAAACTCTTCAAAAACTATGTTTTCATGAGCTAAAAACATATTTTGCGATTCAGGATTCTGTCTAGATGATTCACAATCAGAGTTTGAAATATACAGTTCTACTTAGAGTTTTCAGGAATGTTTCAAAA
>CAAKMY010033841.1:0-11246 GCA_901111285.1 Corrigiola litoralis | reverse complement strand
TATTTCTACTTATTTTCCTGAACTTAACATATTTTTTCTTATTAATCTGAATTTTACTTATTTCTCCTGAACTTTTCTTATTTCTTCTGAACTTATCTTATTTTTTCTGATAATAAGTAGAAATAAGTTGAGGAGAACATGCCCTAATTGAGTTATGCTCATGATTCATAATGTTCAAAGAAAAATGTTAGAGGAGATGCTTCTTTTACACTGTTCTTGGGCTACTTGGTGTTGCAGACACGTGGTCCAATTTGTAAAGGCAAGAATCCTTTGTGGCCTGCGACGTCAGTGACGAATGAGCTACCGTCTCCGCCGACCATAGGGCCCACCTTCAAAAAAGCCCAACTTCCGTCTCTAGTCTTCACAGCTTTAAACCTTATTAAAAAGAAATTAGTATTACTAGTAATATAATTGGCATATCTTATTAGTCATTTCCAGTCATGCCCCCCGTCTATGTTTCTCCATGATTGGTGGTCATACTGTTATTTTCCACACTGTTAAAGCTGACAAAGTGAAAAATATGCACTGCACAAGTGAAAGTTAAAATGCAATGGCCACTCCTTTCTCTCTTTTTACATTGAGATAAAGGGTTTCCAATAAAAGTAGAGGCAAGTAGATAGTGAATCATTTTCATGTTTAGGTGGATAATATTTTTCTGTTTCCTTAACACTAGTAGTCTATGAGTGCGTTTGGTAAGTCATTTTAGTCACCTTATTTGATTAGTTTATCTTATTTGACCAACGTTTCAGTCATCTTAAGTTTTAAGTTTGTTTGGTAACACAACCTTAAATATATTTAAGATGACTGAAATAATAAGCTATTAGGGGAACTTGAAAAAAAAATTCAGTCACCTGATCAGATTTCAGTTACCTTTTCAGGTTTCATGCACCTTTTCAGGTTTCAGGTACCTATTCAATCAGTTTTACCAAACACACCCTATATGATTAGTTGTGCTCCTATGTTAAGTGAACTATATGATGTAATTTTGACTTTTGAGCATTAATTTTGGTAATCTATCATGCAAAAGTTCACTCAAATTATGTCAAGAATGATTTATATCTTGGTCGGTTAAATTTCTCTTTACCCGGAGCTCAATATTTAATATTTCCAAAACTATTTGGGTTAGCAAAATATATGTGCAATTTATTCGAATGTTTGTATGAGTACTCTTCATTATCGAAAGACGCATATATAAAAGAGAAAAAAATGCTTACATTAATGTTGTTATGTTAGTACACATCTTTTATTGCTTCTTGTTATTATAAGGTTAGAGATTTAGTTGTCTTAATTAATTTTAGCTTTTCAACAAATTGGCTAGCTATGTAGTGTGTAAAAATTCAGCTAAAGTAAAGTAACCTGCTAACATTTGAAGTTTTGGACTACATCACTACACATCTCACATGTCTGGTTCCTTATGAATAAATAAATGTCCTCAAATTTTTCTTAGGTGCATTCTAACCTCTTTACGATAGTTCATTATACAAATACACAATACGGAGTACATGTGAAGTATCTTAGGATACACTGGAGTAATCTTCCATGATCACCAGGACTTTAAAAGCAGCATCAAACAAGGATCAGAGTGACTCCGGTTTCGTTGGCAAAGAGCAATACAATAATCCCAATGGCTCAAAAAACATGCACAATCTTCCATATTTATATCACTGATCAGCTTCATAATGAGGTCAAAGGTCAACTTCTGAAACCCAAGGAAGAACAACATTTTTGGAAATCCTAAACCTACGCTAACAGTTTCATACACAAGAGTAATATTTTTTTTTCAAGGAGTGCATAATATAAAAGTGAAATTCGAATAACGCATGTTACGATAAGTAGGTGAGAATATACCGTTACTCTATTCTTACACAAGAATAAAATCATAAATTATTACACAAATTGTTAAAAAAGATAATTTAATTTTAACTTAATATTAAAGCTAGTCATAAGTTAAGTTAAACTAGTCACTTTTTAACGACAATGTCATGAAAATGACTATTTTAAGCAAACAAGTTACCACTTTGAACGACTTATTTTCACAATAAAATTAGTTGGTTTATACAAACCACCTAGTCTTGGAAGAGACCTATAAAAGTAGACCAAGTCATGCTGGACCAAAAAAGAAATATAAATCTACAACTAATTTGGGATTGTACGAGCTTTAGAAAATTTAACTTGTAAAAAAGGTGGTCTACTTTTATTATAAAAGTACAGTCTTCTCTAATAATTTGTTATACAAATATACTACACTGATACTGTTTCTTTAAATAACCGTTAATATAAAAAAAAAAACATCTCGTAATCAAAAAGATGAAAATGATATCACTATATCAAATCGCATTTCACACCCAAAGTTGATACTGTCAATTGAAACATTCATTACATAATTACCAACGTTCTTCTTCATAAAAGTCCACAAATGCCTAATCATAATCCCACAAAATTAGCACCCCCTAATTAATTAACTAAAATAACCGATACACTACCAAACTTGACAAAACCATGCAATATATTATGCATGAAATCAACCAATATTTCCCTTCCTTTATATAACAACCACTAATTCACCTCCCTCCCTAAAGTACAATATGAATACTTTATATTACATGATATAAAGTACACATAATTTTCCCTGTGTGTACAGTAAGCTTGTTTATCAATAATTGATTTCTTTTTCAGCGTGACAGCACTCCTAAGGCTTACAACAAACAGTAAAAGCAAAGAATAAAGCAAAGTAAACATACCAACAAAGACTTAGAGAGAGATCTAACTGAAATGTTATGGGGTGACACATAAGTTAAGCAACACAATAATATTGTTTTGGTGAGTTATGTTTTTTTGTTATGTTGGTTGTGTAAAACAAGAGCTAAATTCCATGTACTTTGTGTCATGTGTGTGTTTTTTCCTTAAGTTATGGTGTTACATGTGTAAAGTTTGTGTTTTTTTTTATGTTGATTTTGAGTTTGAGGTAGTTTTGGTAAATGGGTGTTTGTTTTGTGTTGAAGTTGGTGTTTTTATGGGGTTTTGAGTTTGTTGGATCATTCAAGATTGTTCCTTTTTGATGGGGTGAACATGGGTTTGTTGAAATTTTGGCTCATGTTGAAGGTTTTGGTTGTGTGTAGAGTATATTGTTGTGGAATTGTACAAAGGTTTGAACTTTAGTGATGTTTGGAAATATGATTTTTTGTATGGTTTGATCTGGCAGTTTTGGGGTTATGTGATGACTTGATCTCTTGTGGAAGTGGGTTTTTGAACTTTTGGTTGATTGATCAGGTACTTTGGTGGGAAAAAAATGTGTTTTGTCTTTACATGGTTTGATGATCATAGTTTGGTTAGTAAGATGAAAGGAATGTTTTGGTTGACAGGTACATGTTAGAAGGGGACTGACTTTATTTTGTTTGTCTCATTTCTGGTGGTTTAGCCAGTGTGATCAGGTTGTTGAGGTAGTGTGATCGGTCTGAATAATGGCGGCAGTGTCGCGTTCAGATCGTAAAGACATGTATTCTTGGTGGTGGGACAGCCACATTAGCCCCAAGAATTCTAAATGGCTGAAGGGAAATCTTACAGGTATGAAGCTTGTTTTCTGGGTTTGTTTGTTTACAGTTTATGAGGCAATTGTTGTTAGTGATGTAACTGCCGCTTAGCTTGTCAGCTTGTGTTAACTTGAGATGGGATGGTAGTGTAGGATTAAATTGGTGTCTTTAGTTAAAATGGTTGAAGTAGTGTTGGAGTTAGTAGTTTGGAGTTATGATGTAAGATAGAAGGCCAGCTGCTTAGCATTTTTGTGAGGAAGTTGTTGCATTGTTATCCAAGTAAATGTGTCTTAAGATATACTGTTTGCATTGGATTTTCTAGACATAACATTGTTATTAAAGTCATCATATGTATGGAAAGGTATGAACTTTGTGTTCTTTAACAAGTGATCTTTACGCGCATATCTATCGTAATCATAGGATCTCAATCCTGAGTAGTGTCATAAAAAGTATAATGTCTTTTTGATCAAACTTTCCAATTATCTGCTCCAGATATGGATAGCAAAGTCAAGACAATGATTAAACTCATTGAAGTAGATGAAGACTCTTTTGCGAGACGAGCTGAGATGTATTATAAGAAACGCCCTGAGCTGATGAAATTGGTTGAAGAGTTCTACCGTGCGTACCGCGCTTTGGCAGAAAGATATGATCACGCAACCGGGGTGATCCGACAGGCACATACAACTATGGCAGAAGCATTTCCCAATGGGCCTGGGAATCCAGCTCATGGTTCTGATCCTCGTACTCCTGATGTTCAGGCTCCTGTGCGAGCATTTTTGGACTTTGATGAAATGCAGAAGGGTGCTGTGGGTCTGTCTTCTTCAGATATCCTCTCTGGAAAAGCGAATGGAAATTTCACAAGCGAATCTGATTCAGTAGTCAGTAGGAAGGGATCAAAGCAACTGAATGGGTCTGGGAAGGCTAGAAAAGGCCTGAATTTTGAAGGAACGGAGGAGAAAGGAAATGAAATACAGAAGAACCAGAATAATCAAGTCCACACTAAAGTCTTGTCTGAATCTGAAAGATTAGGAAGATCAGAGACTGATATTCAAGCTCTAAAAGATGCACTTGCCAAGCTAGAAGCTGAAAAGGAAGCTGGCCTACTGGAGTGCCAGCGGACTCTGGAAAGATTGTCCAAACTGGAGTCGGAATTCTCGCAGGCAAAGGAAGATTCCCGAGGACTTAATGAACGAGCAAGCAAAGCTGAAGCTGAAGTTCAGGGCTTGAAGGAAGCTCTAGTAAGAGTAGAAGCTGAAAGGGAAGCTAGTTTGGCTCAGTATCAGCAGTGTCTGGACAGAATATCCAACATGGAGAGCCACATGTCTCATGCAGAAGAGGATGCTGGACAGTTAATTGACCGGGCAGGTAAAGCTGAAAAAGAAGCAGAAGTCTTGAAGGAAGAGCTTGCTCGGCTAAAAGCTGACAAGGAAGCTCTGCTGACCAAGTACATGGAGGCTCTGGAGAAGATAGCTAATTTGGAAAACAAATTATTGCTAGCTGAGGACTATGCAAGCAGAACAAGTGAACGAGCTGAAAGCGGTGAGAAGGAAGTTGAAACTATGAGGGGAACTATAACAAGATTAACAGAAGAGAAAAAAGCTGCTGTCCTTAAATATGAGCAGTGCATGGAGAAGATATCAACTTTGGAAAGACAAATTATTCTCATTCAAGAAGAGGCTGAGAGGTTGAGGGTTGAGGTCCGAGACGGTGTTGCTAAGATGAAGGAATCTGAAGAGCAGTGCCTTCTTTTGGATAGGTCTAATAAATCTTTGCAGTCTGAGGTGGACTCATTGGAACAGAAGGTGGGTGCCCAGAACCAGGAGCTCTCGGAGAAGCAGAAGGAACTAGGCAGACTTTGGACTTGTGTTCAAGAAGAGCGCATGCGCTTTACGGAGGCTGAATCTGCTTTCCAGTCACTCCAGAGCATACACTCGAAAGTTCAAGAAGAGCTCAGGTCTGTTGCCACTGAGCTGCAGAAGAAGGTTCAACTTTTGAAAGAATTTGAAAGCCAGAAGCTCCATTTAGAAGACGAAGTCCAGAAGGTCAAGGATGAAAACAAAAGTCTCAATGACCTTAATTTGTCTTCAGCTGTTACGATCAATAGTATGCAGGAGCAAATCCTGGATTTTAAGGATGGAAACGTGAAGCTTAAGCAAGAGTTAGAGCTCCGACTTGATCAGAGAAATGCTCTTCAGCAGGAAATTTACTGCCTGAGAGAGGAAGTACAAAGTCTGAGCCGGAGACATCAACATTTGTTGAGGCAGGTAGAGTCAGTTGGCTTTAACCCAGAATCGTTCGGTTCTTCGATTAAAGAACTCAAGGAGGAGAACTCAGATCTAAAAGTAAGCTGCCAGAGAAGTAACACTGAGATTGCTGCTCTTGTTGAGAAATTGGGAGTGATGGAAAAACTTGTCCAAAAGAATAAACTTCTTGAGAATTCATTGGCAGACTTGAGTGCTGAGTTAGAAGAGGCTAGACGGAAGGTTAAGGAGTTAGAGGATTCTTGCCAGTTGCTTATGGAGGAGAAATCTTTACTTGCCACTGAGAAGGGTACTCTAATAATCCAGTTACGAATGACAACTGCGAATCTAGAGAAGCTCTCCCAAAGAAACACATTTCTCGAGAACTCTCTTTTTGATGTTAATGCTGAACTTGAAGTGTTGAGGGCGAAATCTAAAAGTTTAGAAGATTCATGCACGTTACTCAATGACCAGAACTCCATCCTACTTACAGTGAAACATACTTTGGCATCGGAGCTGGATGCAGCTCACGACAGACTTGAAGATCTCGGTAAAAGACATGCAGACTTAGAGCATAAGTATTCAAGCCTGGAGGAAGAAAGAGAATCCACACTCCATAGAGTAGAAGAATTGCTGGTCTGTTTAGATACAGAAAAGCAAGAACACTCTAAATCGAATCAGCTGAGTCAGACACGAATGGCTGATTTTAATAACCAGATTCGTCTACTACAAGAAGCGGGTGACCACATGAGGGGGGAATTTGAAGAAGAATTGGATAAAGCTGTTAATGCTCAGTTCGAGATCTTTATCTTGAAAAAGTGTATACATGATCTAAAAGAAAATAATTCCTCATTGCTGAGGTACTGTGAGAGACTCATGGAAGCATCCAATTTGTCCGAGAACCTTATCTCAAATTTGGAGCAGGAGAATCTCCACCAGCAGGACGAAATTAGGGTGTCATCTGGTCAAATTCAAGGATTGAGGATGGGCATGTTTCAGTTGTTAGATGCTCTTGAAACGGATGCAGGTCCTGCAGGCAGTAGCTACAACAGTGAGGACCAAACCGTTATCAACCTTATACAGGGAAAACTCGATGATATCAAAGCAGCTCTCTCTGAAGCTTGGGATGAGAATCAGGAGCTTGTTATCCAAAAGTCAGTTCTTGTTGCAGTGATTCGGCAACTTAAACAAGATGTGGCTGATCTGAATGCTGTAATATACGTCTTCAGACAGGAGATCAGGAGCAGGAACGGCGACGTGCTTCTACTGCAGAAGGAGATGCAAAAGCTTTTGGAGAGTAATGAAGAGTTGATCCTTAAAGTTAGGGATGGGAACCAGAAAGAAGCTGTTCTTCTCACTGAAGTGGAAAACCTCCAGGAGAAGCTGTTGAGTTTGCAAGGGGCTTATGAGGATCTACAGAAAGCGAATTGCAAGGTTGTCGAGGAAAAGAGATCCTTGATGAAGGCATTCGAAGATTTGGAGGACGAGAAGCACAACCTAGAAGATGACTGCTCTTGTATTGCTGGAGAAGTTGTAGAACTGGATAATCTTTCTTTTGTTTTCAAGAACGTCATCTCCGAGAAATCAAAGGAAGTTATGGAGTTGAGCAAGACTATAGGGAGGCTCTGCAGTGATAATGATGCCCTTGAGCAGAAAGTGGGAATCGTAGAGAGGAATCTCGAAGTCGCTCGAACCAAAAATGTTCAATTTGAGCTATCATTGAAGAAATCGGAGAATGAACTAGAAGAAGTGAGAGTTGAGAATGATCAGTTAAAGGATGAAATAGGTTATGAAAAGAGTCTGTTGGGCTTGAAAGAAACGGAGCTCTTGCAAGTGGAGTCAGTGAAAGTTGATCAGGAGCATCAGATACTGGAATTGTCAGAGAATTATTCTCAGCAAGTGAAGGAGTGTGAAGAGCTTCGTGAATTCATTCAGAATCTAGAATCCCAGATTTTGAAAATGCAGAAGGAACATGAAGAAAGTGAAGCAAGGGCACGAGTTCTGAGTTCAGAACTGCAGAAGGGAAAAGATGAAGTCAAACTTTGGGAGACCGTGGCTGGAACATTCTTCGCTGAGATTCAGAGTTCTAGTGTACGTGAAGCCTTAATTAAAGAGAAGTTCTTAGAGCTTATCAAAGCTTATGAGATCCTTGAAGAAGAAAGTTATTCCAAATGCATGAATGTCACTGAGTTAAGAGAAAGAGTTGGGGCTCTAGAAGGCGAAAATTCTGAAATAAAGGCTCGATTGGCTGCAGATCTCTCTGCCATTATGGCTCTAAAGGATTCTGTGGCGTCGCTTAAGAAGGATGCTATCTGGCGCAAGAATATTGACAATGAGGCGAAAGAGGTACTTTATATTTCTCTAGTAATTAAATTACTTTTCTTTATACTCCAAACCTGCTTTAAAATTTGATTGATGAGATAAATACAGACTAGTTTTACCAGTTAAACTTTTTGCTAGACAATGCTGAGATCGTCTACTTTTAGTATTTGCTAGGACTTCTATCCTGTTATCCCTTTGCCCAAATATATCTTATAATTGGCTAGAAGTTTGTGGAAGTATTAGAAATAAGCCCTAACATGATAGTAGCAGGTTTGATGGTAGTCATTTAGGTAAGAGAAGTGTATGATTCTTCATAGTTACACTTCTGCATTTAAAGTGACATTAGAGTAGTTTATAGATGAAGCTAGTTTATCGCTTCTAGACATTATTGTCTTTTCTAGTCTTTATAACCCTCAACTTATTCACTTCACTTTACACAGATCATGTGAAGATATTTGGTAGGTGACATAGTTTTTTGATACATCTTATGATGGATTAATGGTTCCGTATTTTCTTCTATGGCTGCATTATTCTTTCTTTTTATATTGGTCAGTATCAAAGGTGCTTACAGGAGTAAAACTCATGATTTTTTTTGGAGTTCATGTTATATTCTTCTTGTTATCAGGATGTCGAAGGCAGTCAAAACTCAAGTGACCATAAGCCTGGTGGACTTTCCAACTTGCATGAGGTCCAGGTTATGATCCAAGGTGTGGAAAAGGCAGTTGTAGAGCTGAAGCAGCATGCAGAAGAAGAATATTCTAGTGTCCGCTCAGACTTGGATTCAGCATTGCGACAAATCGACGCTTTAAAATCTCAAAGCAGCTCATGCCGTGGGAGTGGGAGGTTAAGTAGGCTTGGGGCTTCACATCCAGGGGAAGACCTTAAGAATGGGTTTTCTGATGGACGCAAGGTGCAGAAAATGAGCCCTGATGTCTCTGAACCTGGAGAGGAGCTTCTGATGAAAGACATAATGCTTGATCAGGCATCAGATTGTTCATCCTATGGAAGAAGCAGAAAATTTATGGGATCCGATGATCAGATACTTGAATTATGGGAAACCATTGACCAATCAGGCAGCATCGACCTGACAGTTGCAAAGCCATACAGAACAATGCCGGTTGTTCACAACAAGTACTCTCATCTTGAGGCTGTAAAAGAGAATAAGAGTGGGCGTCCCTCTTCTGAATTGTTGGTGGAGCGAGAATTGGGAGTCGATGAACAATTGACTTCTAAGAGATTTCAGAACGCCCAGAAAGAGGATAACAAGAGAAAGACTTTAGAAAGGTTGGCTTCTGATGTTCAGAAGCTCACCAACCTTCAGATAACAGTGCAAGATTTGAAGGAAAAGTTGGAAATGTCTGAGAATCACTCTAGCAAGGGGAAGGCAGTTGAATGTGATGGCGTCAAGGAACAACTTTTAGAAACCGAGCAAACTATCTTGAAGTTGTTTGATTATAGCGCAAAAGTGATGAAAAACATTGAAAAATCCTCGTCAACTTCATCATCAATGTCGTTTGATGGGGCATCTATAGCTGATTCATCAGATGGAGGGAGTGTAAGGAGGAAGAAAAACATGGAGCATGCACGAAGAATCTCAGAGAAGATCGCGAGATTGCAGCTGGAGGTGCAGAAAGTGCAATTTCTTCTAATGAAACTCGACAATAATAAGGCAGGCAAAGGTGGTACTGGTACCCGAATAATTGAGCGCAGTACCCGAGTTCTCTTGCGGGATTACCTCTATGGTGGAACAAGGACTCCTCGCAGGCGGAAGAAAACTCACTTCTGTGGATGTGTGCAGCCTGCAACCAAGGGATCAGATTGAGGCTGGTAGTATTTTAAGCTTAGGGTCGAATCTTTAGTTGCTTCAACATTTTTTTAGCTGGTGTTCATGTAATTTTCATATCATTTAGAACTTCTTGACTTACATATATTCCCTTTATTTGTATGGGAAGGAGAATCTCGTGTACAATATTAAAATCTTGGGCTTCGTCTAATTATCCAGGCGATTATCTTGCAACATGCTGCTGCTTTTAGCGAGCAAGTATTTTAATTTCCAAATGATATAATAAGTGGATTTTACAATATAATAATGTTGTATAGAGTACACAAATGTCAAACGTATGATTGGTAAGCTAGAATTTCTTTAGGGAACTAAAGTTGTATGAATTGGTGGACACCGGCCAGAATATTTGGCTTGTTAGTAGAATGGCAGCTCCAGAGTCCAGAGTGTGGCCGTGATTTTGGTTTCTTACGTACGGAGTACGTATAATTGACCTGTCCCAAAATCTCTTCACAGGTAACTTACCAAGTTACCATCCATGTTGCTGGAAAGTAGGTCTGCTACGAGGGTTTTGTAATGAAAACCATTTGTATTCTTCAAACGCCATTGTCAAACTGCATCTTACGATATCATTCAGTTTATAGTAGCGATAATAGGTACGATTATGGCATCACCATCACAAACCATGGCAGTGAAACATATTAGTGGAGGACATCAAATGTGCTTCGAGTAATTGATGTCTCAAGCAACACCTTCACTGGCAGAATTGCGAATGTTAAAATCCAGTGATCGAGATTCAAACCGGCGCAAAGACTTGATGGGGGTCTCAGGGCGCGACAGAAGCTAAACTTATCCAACAACAATTACAGACCTTCAGTAGTTGGACTTTCTCAAAACAAGCTATCAGGGGAGATGGCATTGGTGTTGTCGCAGTTCTCCCTGAGGGCTGAGGCTACCACCTTCACCACAAGCGAGGATGACCAACGATAGAACGACAACAACAACCAAGCCTGATTCTTAAGATAGTTGAGATCGGCTAGAGATAGATGATCGATTGTATGATCACATCAAAGTGTTATGCAAGCGGGTATCAGGGTATGTAAGTACTTCCTCCGTTTCAAATTAAACTTCATAGTTGACATTTTTTTGTCAAAGTTATATAAGTTTGACCTCCAGTATACTAAAGAATATTAACAAATGTAAAAATAAAGGTAAATTATTTATGTTCATTATCCAAGTATGTTTTTATAAATTATATTTATAGTTTAAAAAAATAATATATAAATATTATAAATAATGGTCAAAGTGGTGTCTTGAAGACCGCAAAATGTCAACTATGAAGTTTAATGTGAAACGGAGGAAGTACATTGTCGT
>CAAKMY010033838.1:0-34355 GCA_901111285.1 Corrigiola litoralis | reverse complement strand
AAATTTTAACTGGCCATTTTTTTGGTGTGGGGACTGGGGAGTATTTCCTTTGCTTTCCCTTTCTTTTGTTTCGGAAGAGGGGGGGGGGGGGTGCAGAAGGGAAAATGGAGGACAAACAACGGACTGTCTAGGGACTCCTCTACGTGGTCATCTTGATGTGCTAAAAAACATTGCTGAAATCAATTAGTTTTTTGGGCACTTACTTTTTTCCCGGTTAGCTTTTTGCTCATTTTCAACTCTCTTTTGGCTGTTAATGATACAGGTTTCTAAGTGGATGACTAGTAAAACACATGGCCGTCAGGTCGATTTTGCGGTGCAGTTAGATCTCATTGACAAAGTGCATGGGCCTGAAGCGGCTGAGAGATATTTCAATGAAGTCAACGATCATTCTGAAAAGATGTATGTTTCTCTCCTTAACTGTTATGCAAAAAGAAACCTTGTGGATGAGTCTCTCTCTCTTTTTAAGAAGATGAAAGATAATGGGCTTGCTACAAGTCCTCTCACTTACAACTGCATCATGACCCTGTATTTGAACACTGGCGAGGTTGAGAAAATTCCAGAAGTACTGGTGGAGATGGAGAATAATGGTGTATCCCCAGACGACACCAGCTATAATATCTGCCTTAAATCCTATGGTGTAAGGTCTGACTTCACTAACATGGAGATTCTTGTGAAATTGATGGAAAACCAACCCCAGATCTCCATTGACTGGTTTACATACGTCAGAGTTGCTAATTACTTCATAGAAGGAGGAGGTCAAATGGAAAAGGTATTGTACTACTTGAAGAAAACAGAAGACAAACTACATGAAAATCATGTTGGCTACAATCATCTGATTACTACGTATGCGAAGCTTGGAGATCTAACTCAGGTGATGAGATTATGGCAAAAACACAAAGCTGTTTGTAAAGCTCAAAAAGATGATGATTATGTAGCCATAATTGGTTCTCTGGTTAAACTAGATGAGCTCCAAGAAGCTGAAAGATTATTAGAAGAGTGGGAATCATCTTGTGAAATTTATAATTTCCGGGTACCTAATGTCCTTTTAAGTGGCTGTGCACAAAAGGGACTGGTGGAGAATGCTGAAAGTATGCTTGAGCGCATCACTAGTAACGGTAGGGTACCGGTTCCCAGCACCTGGAGCATCATGTGTGGGGGGTTCATCAAGTCTCAGAACATGGAAAAGGCGTTACAGTGCATGAAGAATGCCCTTGAATTGGTACCACAACACCCATGGTGGCTTCCTAAACCTGAATTTATCTCAACTATACTAATTTGGCTTGGTGACAATGGAGATATTGAAGTAGTAGATGAATTTTTAAACTTGTTGAGTAGAGTAGTTCCAATGGACCAAGAGATGTACAAGACCTTGATGAAAGCAAACGTCAGGCATGGGAACGAAATTGAGTCCATTTTGCAGAGGATGAAAGCTGATAATATCGATGTAGATGAGGAAACAAGTAACGTACTTCAGGCAGGATAGACCATCATGTCGGCTGCCAGAGGATTGGCCTCTAGCTGGAGCTTACTTTCTCTTGTGAGTCAAATGGGTAGAAGCTATTGCTGGCAGACACATTGAGACGATTCTTGCTAGATTGTTTAAGTTACATAGAGAATTGCACATATTCCAGTTAATATTTTTTCAGGAGTCCTGGTGCAAGGGCAAGCTTAGAATGATTTATGGTAAAGCAAGTTGTTTTTCATGCTCGATTTTAAGTTCTCAATATTGCTTATTGTTGCTCCAAGAAAGGAAAGCCAGATATGCTAATTGTCAGCTGTAAAGTTTCTGGCTGGGAAATTGTTATTAGATTTATGAAGGAGATGTATCAGATTTTTAAGAGGTTCTCCGCGAAAGCTTTTATGGAAAAAAGTAGCCTGCGCTGACAAACATGCTCGCAGAAGCACCTTCATTTTGTATGGCTTGCTTTGCAATATAGTTTATCATCATCTATCTACAGAATCTAATGAAGGTTGTTACCTTAGTTATGCGGAACCTAAATCATGTGAGCATCCATTTTCCGAGTGGAACTATGCAATATACATATGTGCAGTAAAATTCTGTATCGACTTGGCTTTATCAGATCACCTACATATTTCAATTAGGCAGTGCCAAGGGAAGTTTGATTGACAGAAATTGAATTAATCTTTTTCTCCGAAAGTGTGCAGTCTTTGGAGAGAAAGAAATTACAAAAATTCCTAGCCATTTAAAGAACTCTGGAGCAAGTCCTGTCATTAATGTTAATCTAAACCAATGTTGATAGTCTTCACACTCATGCTAATGCCAAGTAAATCGATATGTGATCTTACAACTCATTTTCGAAATAATAAAGGCTTAATGGTCAATATACGCATTTCATAACTCAATCAAAAGCCTAAACTAAGACAGAGTAATTGAAGCTCAATCAATTGTTTTATTCTTTACATTTTAACTAGACTTTTTTCTTTATTTTAACTTTTGAACATAATTGAACGAGATTAAACTGAATTTAACAACCTCAAATCAAAATGAAGTTATGATTTAGTGTCTTTTTATTTTTATAGCTTGTTCGGTGACTTATATATCAAAAATGGACATAAACTTACACATTTGTTTTTGCTAAATACTTGTGAATTGTATTAATTTTGTTAAGGACCTAAGGACTAACATCGTTAACAGCTTTAATAATTTGGCACATGTGAAATTGTGAAAGTGTTATATAGTCTTTTATTTGGTGATTGTTGACATATTGGTTTACTATATGCGATATGTCAAATAGATGATTATTCAAATTATAATTTATCGATTCTTATTTTTTACTAACTTTTGACTTTTAGCGATTCTTTTTGTTGTTTTTCTTGATTGTCATAACATCTTATCATCAACCTTCTTATCCACATTTGCAACTTAATCACTCTTCTTGATATAGTGACCTACTTTTTCATGGGCAAGATTTTGTATAGGTTATAGGTTTTTAAAAGACATTATCATTATAAACTTGTCTCTTATCGTCTGTAACATTCATCAAATTGTAAGTATGATCACATCATTCATCAAATTCTCAACATGATCACATTATTAGTAATTTTAAGCTTGATGTGAATATGGTCTGAATTAGTATTATCATTTAACTACATTCGAGTGAGGTTTTTTTTATTAATACAAATTCAATGACTCAAATCAAATAGAATAAGACCAAACTAACTGAATCGTTGATCACATTATTCGTATTTTTAAGCTTGTCATTAACGTTGTCTGAATCAATATTATCACTTAACTACCTTCAAACGAGATGTTATAGTAACAATAAGCTCAAATTATGGGGAACCACCTAATAAAATAGCTCATTTGTGAGGAACTACCTTATAAAAAAAAATTGTGGCAAACTACCTTATAAGGGGTGAACCGTTTGGTTGAACCACCATAAATGAAATCCGATGGCCTGAGCACCGGTTTTTTTTGCCATAGCACCGGTTTTTTCTTTATCCACCCCTCTTCCGCCTCTACCCCTCTGATTTTTATATTCCCCAAAAATACACTTCCCTCCATTCTCTAATTATCCTCCCTCCCCATTCTAATTAATTTAGCTCAACATAACAACCCTCATTCCCCCTAGATGTCTCTTCTCTCTCCTTATTTGCATTCTCTTTCATGAGTAACTAACTATTTCTTCCTCTTTCCCCCTAATTTCTGCAGTCCCCTTCTCTTCTTCTTCCTCAAAGCAAGTTCTCTCAATAGTTTAGTCTCCGCTGACAATGGCGTCGAATGTATCTTTGGAGTTTTTCTTGGGGGTTTAGTTTCTATTCTTTGGTTTATGGTGAAGGTGGAGTGAAGTGAGATAGTGGGTGAAATAGATGATGAGGTTGTGAATACTATGACGTTAATTTGAATGGTAGTTGTGGTGAAGATGAAGGTAAGAAGAAATGGTTAGGGGAAGACAGTGGAAGATAAAAGAGAATCAAGAGGTAACAATAGTGAAATTTAGGAGTTGGATAAGAAAGTAGTTAGCTTAGAGGAACAAAATTGATTTTGATTTTTCAATCAAGGTGTTGATGGTGAAGGTTAGACACTATCTTTGATTTTGGGAGTAAATTAAAACAAAATGATTGATTTAGAGAAAAAACCAATGGCGAGGCAAAAAAACCGGTTGCGATGTCATCGGATTTCATTTATGGTGGTTCAACCAAACGGTTCACCTCATATAAGGTGGTTTGACACAAATTTTTTCATAAGATGGTTTCCCACAAATGAGCTATTTTATTAGGTGGTTTCCCACAATTTGAGCTAATAATAATTCAATCGACCTAAATCAAATTAAAAATACTTCCTATCAAACTAAACTGAATTGAACCGAACTAAATTACGATAATAATTCACCATTATTAATTTTCCATTGTGCCAATTTTTTTAATTAATTTTCCATTTATTTATTTATATTTATATCTATCTATTTATCAAAATTACCCCAAAACTATATAAGCTTTGCAAAACCCCCTCATTTCTCATCACTCACTCCCTTCACTACTCCTTACCGTCCGACCCCCCCCCCCCCCCCCCCCCCCAAAGATGGCGAAAGACGGACCGAAACCCGAACCCGACACCGACACCGCCCACGGCACGGACGAGGAAGAAGTCGTCCTCGACGTAAAAAGAAAACCCAAAAAGCGACGACACCGCGACTCCTCGTCATCCGATTCCTCGTCTTCAGAAGACGACCGAAGCCACCGTAGCCGAGAGCGAAAATCGAGGAGACGGCGTCGATACAGCGACTCAGAGACGGGGTCGGAGAGCGAGGAGTCGGAGAGCGAGGAGGAGAGGAGGAGGAGGAGGAGGAAGAGGAAGGAGAGGAAGAGGAGGGAGGAGAAGGAGGAGAAGAGGAGGAGGAGAGAGAAGGAGAAGGATAAGAAGAAGAAAAAGGAGAAGGAGAAGGAGAAGAGGAGGAGGGACAAGGAGAGGAAGGGGAAGACCGGTGCTGTTACGAATTCGTGGGGACAATTCGGGGTTATCCGCGAAGTCGATATGTGGTATAATAATATATACTTTCATTTCTATTGTTTTAATGTCTTAATGTTGTGTTCTTTAGGGTTTGGTTGTTATGTTTGATTGGGTTTATTGCCATGTTGTTGTTTGATCATTTTGATGTTTATGAACTGGTTGAGTGGAAATTAGGGTTTAGGGAAATGTCGCAAACCGCTGAAAATGATTCGAGTTTTTAGGTTTATAATGTATGATTGAACTGTTGATTAATGATTATGTACTGGTTGAGTGGAAATATGGTTTAGGTGAAATGTCGCGGACTGCTGAAAATGAGCCGAATATTTAGGTTATCAATGTATGATTGAACTTGTCAGCATGTTGTTTTTTTAGTCATTTCGTTGTTTAAGAACTGTTTTAGTGGAAATTAGGGTTTAGGGGAGTTGTCGCGGATTGCTGAAAATGAGCCGAATATATTTAGGTTGTGGTTGTTGTGAAGGGTGTTTGATTGTTGAGTTGATTTTTAGCTGTATTGTCGCGGTTGAAATGGAAGAAACAAGTTTTGGTGGTTCGATGTTTGGGAGCTATCGTGAAGTTGTGAACGGCTGGGAATGAGTCGAATATTTAGGCTATGGTTGTTTTGAAGTGATGTTATGGAGGATGTTTACTTGTTGAGTTGATTCTAGCTGTATTGTCGCGGTCGAGTTTGAATAAGCAAGTTTTGGTTATATGTTTGCGAGTTTGTTGAAGTGATGCTAGCTGCAATTTTATCGAGGTTGAATAAGTAGGTTTGGCTCTGTGTTCGAAGTCGTGTTTTATTGCTGAAGTTGGGTAGAAAACTTGGCTTATGCATGTTTGACAGTGATGTTGTGAAAGATGATGTATATGTGGAGTCTTGTGCTAGTTGTAACTCCGTGATTGAGGTTAAATAGGTAGTTTGGGCTTTATGATGGAAGCTCTTGGTGATTGCCGAAAAGGATTTGGGAAGCTTAGTTTATACTCGCTTCGGGAGTGTTTAGAAAGACGATTAAGTGGTGGTAGTTGCAATTCGTAATTGAGGCTGAATAAGAAGGTTTAGCTCTATGTTGGAGCAGTTGTTGATTTCTGAAAATTATGCTTGTTTGGTGGGAATTTTGTGAAAGATGATCGGTTTATGGAATTGCTGGTGTCATTGAGTCTGAATAAGCAGGTGCTGCTCTATGTTAAGTAGTCGTTGGTTGCGGATAGTAAAGTGAACATAAGGTTATGCTTGTCTGGCGGCAATGTTGTGAAGGATGTTGAATTGCGGAAGTGGTGGCTGTAAATTTCTTAATATATCAGACTAGATATGTAAATTTGTTTGTACAAGTAGGTACGAATCAGTGATATTATGGAGAGGTTTGGAGGTGACTTTAGGTAGGGTTTGAAACATCGAGGTTGTTAAGATCGTTTTAGTTTCTAGTTCAGTGACATGTCATGCAAGCTACTTTACAATATTTCAGCAATGCCCTGGAATAGTCTATTTGTGCTAAGCTGCTGTTTGGTAATTAATTATGAGTTAGGTTTTCATTTAAAGAGTAAGTATGAATGTATGATTTGTGATCTAATTAAAGAGATTGGTATGTTTATTTTGCTTATAGAGTGAAACATTAATGTCAAGGATGACAGAGTGAGTCATACAATAAGTAAAGGTTGAGGAAACAATTGTAGCACTCTAGATATATTTGCTGTTCTTCTTGTGTTTGGCTAGGGCTTTAATAATTGATACAATACTTGGATTTTTATTACCTTTTCCCATAAACCCCCAAGTTGCTCGTTTCTTTTTATATTTTTGATGTGTATTTATTCTTTACATTTAGTGCTCTACCAATCCTTTTTCTGAGACATGGTGGTATCAGCTTATTCAGACCTAAGAATCCTGAGTTCTAAATTACTGCAATCTCTCTATTGTTGTCACTTCCCCTCCTTCTGCTGGCTTTATTCTTCCATTACTAAAACAGTTTGGTGAATTGGAGTGCCTATGAACATACATTTCTTGTGTATATCCTTTATTCAGAAGTTATTCCTGAAAACCAAGTAAACAGTTTCCTTAGGAAGCCTCAGTTTGACTGCTTTTGTATCTGTTTCTAGCTGCTCACCTCTCCTTTGGTGCCAGGCAGGGTTAGCTCCGTAGATAGGGTTGGTGCTTTTTAGATTGCCTGCTACCTCGAAAGGACCACTTTTGGTCTCTTGTACTTTTCTGTTTATCAAAATGACTCATTTACTGGCCCAGTTTTATTAAGTTAATTGGTGATTGTGCTTGTGGGTTCTCTGTCGCACGCTTAGTTTATTCAGCACTTCTTTTGTAGTCCTAGCCCCCCCCCCCCCTCCCTTCTCATTCTTTTGTGAATGCGGGAATGATCGGGATTTTTCTTAAAATCACACCATTAGAATCAAACCCCTGCCAATAGCAGCCATATCTCAGAACTGGTATAACAGAGGAACGCCAAAGAGAGCCAAATATGTAACACATACCTTAGCTTTCCATGTTGTCATCTGTCAGATGCTGCAGAGGTTTATTGTTAATAGATTTCTTCTTAAGCCGTTGATTTTAGTTTGTGCTTTTTATCACTCATGTATATGCTGCTTGTAGGAATAAACGACCAGAGTTTACAGCTTGGCTGTCTGAAGTAAAGCAGGTATTTCACCTCGACTATTAGCTGGCCGCATGTCATTTGTGTCTCAAACTCTTAACAGAGTAATAGATTAAATTTAATTTTTAAATTTCTTTGTGGTAAAAACTTGTAAGTTGAACTGAGTCGGATATTTAGCAATGTTGATCTCGCCTAAACCTATTCAATTCTAAATTCATGTGATATAGCAAAGTAGGCAATTTTTATGTCTTGACTATATGAGATGTGTTACTTTTTTTTTTTTTTTGCCTTCGTGATTGGAAAATTCAATCTACTTGCATCTCTAGTTTACTGTAATTCACATGGTTTTCTTCTGGGTCACTGTTATCTTTTGCTAGTGTGACACCTTATCTAGTTCTGTGTTACTAAAATTTTTGCGAGGAAATTTTTTAGAGAGAAATGCTTGGATGTAGCATTTTTCGGCAACTTTCTCCACTTTAGACAAAGATCAAGAATGTGGCTTATGTTTTGAGATTGACTAACGCTAGTGAAAGTTCCAGAAGAAATCTGGAAGTTTTCTGTATTACAAAATTAACTATTTCTCAGCTGGTCGATATCAATTTACATGATATATTGTCTACAGACTAATTTTCTGCATATGATCTTGTCAGACTGATTTCATATCGTTATTATTACTACTGTATTATTCTTTCCTCACTATGGTGTAGCTTAGAATTTTTTATCTGAGAGTGTTTGGGCTTCTAATTACATATTGTATATCTTTCTCAGGTGAATCTTGAAAGTCTACCTAACTGGGAAGAGAAGAAGATGTTCAAAGAGTAAGGATTGCCTCACATTATGTTATGTAAAGCTAATTTATGCGAAGCATAAACTTAACTGCTAATTCTTTGACAGATATATGGAGGACTACAACACAGCTACCTTTCCATCCAAAAAGTGAGGATTCTTGACCTTTTTCATTGAAATTCTTCACTGGTCAGATGTGAGTTCATCTTTGTAATGTGTTCATGAAGTATGCCTTGTAAATCATTGATTAGAAGGTTTCTAAAAAGCATCCCAGTCCTAAAGAGGAAATGGTTTTTTGACTAGTTCTTTTGGAAGCATACAACTCACTTACCAGAACCAGTGGGTTCTCTAGGAATTATGGGTATCTTCCTTCGGAATTTAGCTTCCATTTTTAAATATTGGTCGCTAGGTGAAGAAGTAATTAGGTACGGCTTGCAACCTGGTATTGTCTCAATAAGAGAGTTAGATCCATGTTACAGTTTAGCTAGGTCTCTGCTGTGTTATCTCTATGTTTGCGCAAAGGGTGCTAGTTTTCCGTGCCATGTGGGACCTCCTCTGTTTTCTTTGTCAACTACATAAAGTTGTTGCTTTAAAAAACTTAGGATGCTTAACAGAGCTGTTCCTTGAAAAACAACGCCCTTTTTTTTTTGTCTTGCCATGTAAATACTGCCAGTTTATATGCCCATTTCAGCTATAATGCTTTGGCAGAGTAAAACCAAAAAGGAACACTGATATTAGTGATAAGTTCTCACCAACATTTGTTTCTTCTACACTCATTAAGCCTTTGGAGCGTCTTAAGTTTATCCTTTTATGGTGAAATTTAGTCTCGTTATCACGTGAATAAGGATTTGATTTCATTTTAAAGAGTGACATGTTTCATAATTCATCATAGTCTGGTCTGGATGGATATAAATTTTTTATGTACTGATGTGAAATAGGAGGGCTATTGACAAAAAGTTCTGGAGCCCTCAACCTCCAGAAATAGCATGGCTTAGAGCTATAGCGACAAACAAGTATGCCATTAGGCCAAAGAATCACCTTTAATTTTAGTGGTCGTTTAGCTCATTTAGGGATTCAGTACCTTTAGGTAGTTGCACTTCGCATGAAAGCAATCCCTTCACGTACTTCCTGGGCATTGGTAAAAGTTTTGTGGTAAGCAATATGGGAAGTAGGTGCTCCCAATATTTTCAAAATTCCTCATTTTACAATATATGTCCGACCAAACAACTTGATTATTTTCTATTTCTCAAGAAAGTGCACTTTCCTGCCAAACAAACGACGAGTTAACTTGAAAAGAGTAATAATAATCAAGGATAAGTTGTTCTGCAAATTAGTGCTTGGCACCCGTACAACATGTCATAAACCTCTGAAGCATGACATGAACACTTCTTTTCTTTCAATATACGTTGCCAAATTGGCAAGGGAACCAGCTTCGACAATCTTGCTGGCTTTATTCACTGCAATCTTCAGTTTTGTCTTTATGTATTGTTTACTCATTTTCTCTAAGGTGGCTGCTTTGATATAGGGTTGTGTGATACGTGTGGCACATAACCTGGTTCATTGATTATGTTGCAGGTACTATGACCTTGATGCTTACCACAGGCATAAAATGGAAAAAGAGATGAAAAAGGGTTTCAAAAAGGTGGCAGCATCGGAGCGCATTGTATTTAATGATGAAGAAATAAGACGGTATGTTATGCCTATGATTGTCTAAGCCATCAAGGAGTCTTGTTCTTCTGAAAATAGGTTTAACTCTTATAAGCATTTTTAGGCCCAATTTGAGTGGTATTTACTTTTTATTATGGTTACTTCATACTAGGCATAGGAACATATTTTACTGATTGTTTCTTTGTAAATAGAGCATGATGAGGGTTAAATAGGTTTCGCCATCTCGTTCTGGCTTCTGCAGTCAGTAGTAATCTTCCCGTCCTTACAGTGGCTGTTGTGTGTTCCACGAGGTGCAGTTTTCTGATGGTCTCATTTCTGTTTACAGCCAAGAGTTGCAGCAAGCACGTGAAAAACAAAAGGAAAAAGAGGTGGAAGCACTGAAGGATGCTATGAAGGGTGGAATGGTGAGTCTTTTCTGCATGTGATCATTTCCTAGTTGCATTTTATACAAGCTAAGTTTGCTTGCTTATTAATAGTTTTCACTCGTTTTTCCTTTTCAGGCGCAAGCAATGAAAGAGCAAGCTCGGCTCAAGGAGGAGATGGCATATCTCTACAAAATTGGTAATATTGAGGTGAGAAATACTATTCAGTTCTGTAGTGCACTTTTGGACCTTATCTATGTCTTTATTAACAATTTTTCTGTCCCACACGTATGTAGGCTGCAGCTGTTATACAGAGAAAATTGGATCCAGATGTTGCCATGTGAAGGTAGATATATCAACTTCTTAGTGCAGCAGACATGATGCAGATCTTATAATTAAGTAATCAGAATGGTCAATGGGAGATGAGACTTGGCTCAATATATCTACATGACTACATCGGGTCCGTGGTGTATGTAGACCTTGGGAAGTATGCAGTTGGACCTTCATTATGCTGGACGGATATATTTGGTATAAATGAAGATGTTTGTTAGTTAAGATACTATTTTTTTCGAACTCGATACGGGAAGGATTTCCTTGTATTTGAACCCTCGCTTTTTGAGATGCAGAGGAAGTTAATATGGTTGCTTTAAGCTTATTTGCTTCCTTGTTAAGGAGCTTCAAATTTATATCATCGATATCCTGTATCTCCACTCCTTTTGTTGCTCAGTTTAAGATCAGGTTATGGGATTGAGTGCTAATCCTGCTTTTCAACAGACGACTTAAGTATTCTGTATCTTTTTTGTATTCCACCCCCCTCCTTACCCGAAGAAAAAGAAAAGATTTTGTTTTTTCTTCTGTGGCCTTTGTAATGGGCGCGCTAAGCAAATTAATGTCTGCTTTGAATTGGTTGGCAAACTAGACTTGATGCTAACAAGTTCCTTTCAGACCATTGTTACTATAGATTTGTTTATGAGCAGTAGTGGATTTCCCATCTGTATTTTTATGTAGTTCTGCAGGATATCAATTTAGAAATACTGCAGAATGAGTTTTAGATTGCCACACCTCATGTCCAGATATGTCATTGTACTGATCCTCTTGTCAACGCAAAATGAGCACCAGATGAGTGACAAAACAGTTGTGATTAAGTCTGTGGCATCAGCTTTCTTTTGCCATAGAACCTTTTTACATTTGAATTTGGGAGATATATTTAGCGAAGTTCCCTACTAAGGTGCTTCGCAGAATAAGTCATTTGTGGTATGCCTAATAAGGTATCTAGCATACCGTGTCACATAAATCTCAATTATTTTAAGCTTCTTCCATTTTGTGTATAATTTGTGGCATGAGTGTTCTTACAATATTGCCTATCTGGTCCAGTTAAACTGATACGGTTGATGCTGTCTGCCAAACTACAGTATGTATTCTTAGTCGCCTTTGTTGCATAATACTGATTTATTGTTCAAACATGTCAGTTTATTGTTATATGAATTGACTGCTCATACTTTGTGATAGTTTCAAGGTAGCCTGTATGCGTCACAGGTTCAAGAAACTATTAAAGATACATCACTATCTAAAAATTGTAGAAGATCACTCATATTGCATGTCAAATGCACATGGGATTATTCTTAGTCGCCTTTGTCGCATACATACTAATTCATTGTTCAGGATGTGTCAGCATGGAGAGGCATTTGTAGCTGCTGTCTCTATACATGTCAGTCTATTGCTATAATAATTGACTGTTCTGAGTTCTGACTCTTTGTGATAGATAAAGAATTTGTCAAGGTAGCCTGTATTTGCCACGGCCCATGGCTTCAAGGAATTATTAAAGATAGATCTTTGTGCAGGAACTGTGGAAGATCACTCATATGGCATGTCAAATTTATATGGGATAACCGGATAGCAGATAGCACCAAACCGCCAAGTATCTTTTCTACTGCAAATTTATTTTTTGCCTATGATCTACTTTGTTGGCAAAATTATATACTGGTCATATGTTCTTCCGTAAAACCTTTTTTTGTGAGACCCAAAGTAAAGAGGTTTACCTTTTTGTTGGAAGTTTTTTTTTTATTTGATCTAACAACAATGTCAAGTCGACATGTAGATATTCAGTTTATACGATAATAGATTTAGCAGTCCATTGCAGGTAGTTAGCGGACTTCCTTTTGCTTAGATCACGATATAGGTTCTGCTTTTAACATCCAAAATTTGCGGTCAGATCTTTGATTGTCGTTTTATCTGTTTCTGAGAATTATTTTTGGTGATTATTGCCTCAGGGTTATGAGTTGAAGTGCTCTTCTCCTATGTGTATCTTTTATTGTTATAGGAGTGTCTATTTTGGTACTGTAATTAGATTAAGATTTTTTCTTCTTCTTAAGGGGCTATTGAGATATACCACAGTTGATTGAGGAATCTGAGAAGGTATCAGTCGGTGGCTATGTAATTTATGACTACATGCTGCTTAGATCATGATAGAGGCTCTGCTTTTAATGTTGACAATTTACATGTAGATTTTTGATTTTTATTATTCTGTCGTTGGGGAATACATACTCATTGCTACCTCAGGGTGGTGAGTGGAGCGTTTTCAAGCTTGTGCACGAAAATCTATGCATAGATATTTGGTTCCCATGGTTCTGGCTGATAGCTGTATATTGTCGTTCAATGAAGATTTTTTAATCTGTCTAACTACCATAGGACGAATATAGTTGTCATGTTTGTGGAAAGAAAATTGAGGAATATGTCTTTACCAGCCAGTTTGGCTTATTGGGTTGACCTTTGATTAGAAAATCTTTATGAGCTCCACTATAAATATGACAACCGGTCTCCTGTCTGTTAGGTCCTTCTTATAGGGCGAAGATATTTGTCATGCGCTGTTTCTATAAATTGCAATAGAAATATGTTACCAGACATCAAATGATATGTTTGGTGGGCTTTTGTTTACGTTTGCAATTTGTTTCAAACTTGCTATCACTTTTTGGTATTCGTCATGTGGCGCCACGTGTAAGGTATTAATGGAAGCCCACTAGTTAAAGTAGGCTTTATAAGGTAAACGTTACGGGAACTGACAGTGTTAACTTGCATTGCGACTTTGTCGACATAAATTAGGAAAAAATCCTTCAGGATCTTGTGCATCGTGTCTATTTCTTACCATGATAGGACTCTTTTCTACTATTTTTTTTGTAGAAGGTGCTATTGATATATGGATGACAGTTGATTGAAGAACTTGACAAGGTTGCCAGCCAGTGGCTGTCTTAAGTCATGTCTTACAGATGATGAAGGCGCAGCAGTAGGCTTACTGATTCTATACCTAATTCTTTCAAGCAGATTTCTAGTGTTTTTTTAAGTCGACAATTGTTAAAATTTGGTGGAAGCTGGATATCAGGTAAGACGTGATGGTCTTCAGATCTGAGAGCATTTGCTTATTTGGAGTAATTTCCATTTAGTTATGCACTGTTTCAATTATGTCACTTTGATCAGTTTATCATCTGCATTCTTGATCTTCTATATAAACAACTTTCTTGTGTCCCTTAAGGACTCAGATTTTGTTTGAGAATGAGTGATGTGACTTAGTTCTTGGGGGTAAAGTTGAAGCCTTATAGTTGGGAATGTCAAATGAAACTATTACGCTATTAGATCTGACTGGGAAAAAAAAGGTTGGAAATAACCTGCTGTAGAGGATAAACTGCTTTCTTGTCACTCATTAGATATCTTTAGACTATGGACTTCTTGGCCAAGTGTTAGTTTTGACAGGAAATCTCTGAATGAGGAAAGAGGAACTGAAACTGTGTTGAAACTACATAAAATTCATGATAGATCAATTTAGATTCTGATAATCAAGCAGCAAATCTTCTTTATATCATTGTACATTATGGTGGAGTTGGAGCACGGATCTGTCTAATTTACTTAGATTGACATCTATAAGTTTCTTGGCAATAATCTGTGTCAATTAGAATGACAACTGATCATTTGTACCTTAGAATGATGTTGATCCTCATTTTCCTTAAGATTCCTGTATCTCTGTATCAGTCGTTTCACTCGTCTGGCTATGCTCTGCATATGCATCAGTATTTTTACTGGCACATGTTAAAACACTAAAAAGGTAATAGAGAAATGCGGAAATCTATTGTGGGAGTGCATGAAATTCGTTGTACAATAGCCATTGTGAAAAAAAATCCAAACTATTATCTAGTCTGTTTCTGCAACCTCTGTAAGCTATGTACCCACGTTCAAATCAAGACAAACATAGAGTTTATGAGAAAGTAATAATCTTTTTCCTTTTTGCGAACTTGCAAGACAAGACATCACTGAAATGTCATGTTAATACTTGAACAGGTAGAAAGGTGCATATAACGAGGTATTTTGTGAAAAAGTAATTGGTTGCTTTGTCTACTGACGTTTACCTACTTGTTGGTTCTTAACCAGCTATAAGGAGTACTTCCTGATGGATTGCCTTCAGTCAAGTTCAAAATGCTCGAGATCTTCAGCTAGCTTGGATGGCAATAAATTGGATCACATCAGTAACCTTCCTGACGATATTCTTCTGCAGATTCTTGATAAACTTCCTATAGATGAAGCAGTTGATACCTCCCTTTTATCAAAAAGATGGAAGGGCCTATGGAGGCATAAGAAAAGGATTGAAGCAGGTTACCTGTGGGTGCAGAGAACTGGCGAAAAAGTCCTTCGTTCACTATTTAAAATTTTCAATGCTAATCTGGAGAACAAGATTGAATTGATTTCTGTGTCACTTCAGTATAACCTCTCTATGCTTGATGAGGTGATATCACTGTTCACATATGCTAGCTCCAAAAATGTGGAAGAGCTGCGCATAGATTTCAATTATATAAATGGCAACAGGAAAAGCAGGGTGAGACAATATCTTCCTGTTCTTTTACCTGAATGTAAGCTGCTTCCTTGTTATTCATTGGTTAAACTGAGTCTGAGATCCCTCCAACTAGAGACCCTACCTCCTTCTTGCTTTAAGAGGTTAGAGCAGCTCTACCTTGAGGAAGTCATACTTCAGAAACATTCAGTGGCAAAGATCACTGAAAATTGTCCTTCTTTGACTCTTCTCCGCCTTACCAATTGCAACCCAACCAGCGATCTTAAAATCGCTATTTTGGCAGGCTGTAATTTTCTTCATTTGGTAATAAGGGAGCAATTGACTGTGGTTGGGAGGAAGACTAAGTTGTTCATCAGAGTCTCGGGTTTAAAATCAATAAGTTTTCTGTTATCTTTGCCCAGAAAAAGTTACCGTGTTGAAGGAATTCTGGATTGTTTTGATTCAACAACATTTAGGCTGAATCAGATGCACCATAAGCGTGAGGCAATGACAGTCTGCAGTTTTGGCCTCTGTGGAAACTTCGAAAACAATTTCATAGGCCTTCTGAGGAAACTGACGACTGTTAAAGTGCTAACTCTGAATAGCTGGTGCATTCAGGTATAAATTTCCTTTGTATTTCTTACCTTCTCTGCTAACAGTGAAAAAAGCATCTTCATGGTTTATCAGCTAGTAAAATAAAAGGCCTGTCATATTCAAAGTCTGCTGGGATGACCTTTCCTATTCAAAGTCTTCTTAGAATGGCCAGAAATGTTTTCAGGCCTTGTAGTTTCTGGGTATTTATATGATGAGCTTCCTTTGATGCAGGTTCTATCGTTAGAGGTCCTAATGCTGAATGGACCTCCATTATTTGAAGTGAAACATCTTGTGCTGGAGACAGGACTTATGAGATGGGAGTTCCTGCTGGGAATAAACTACATGCTTTTGAGCTGCCCCAAACTTCAGAGTCTTGTCATAGTCATGAGTGATCATGCAGAACTGATAGTAAGCTCTATATGCTCTATCCTTATGTCAAAGCATCACGATGCATCCGTGTAACCTGTATTACTATAAATTTTAATGTTCCTGACGTAGCAGTTCCAGAAATCCGCTGGAATTGACAGTTTACGTACTCTTACCTATCTTATAACTGTCTGTGATTCTCAGTGCAAGTATTTTGATACAATGAGGTTTGACCGACTTGGTAAACATTTTCGGAACATTTTGCAAGAACTTGCAGTCGTCGAATTCAGGAACTACTCTGGGGATTATGCATGGAAAGGTGACAGTTTCTGTGAGTGCTCTTTTTTTGCTGGTTTTGAATATGGTAGTCTGCTGCTGTGGAATCTGAAGACGTGTGCTAAGAATCTGAAGAAGTTCGTGTTTACAACTAGAACACAGGTATATGAAACTGACAACGTTAAATGCTTTGGGGACCTGGAACTAGACAAACAGTTCGATTACTGCGAGGTGCCTCGTGTAGTTAGACTAGAATAGTACAGGCCATTACTAGTATACATATGTATTGTGTTGCACCTCTTTATATGATGGAAGCTTGGAAAAACTTTTCTATTCATACAGTAGTCTGTCCTTTTTTTGAATTAAAACTTTCATGTTGAATTCAGTATCTATTTCATGGAGGTCTATCAATGTCAGAAATATGAGATTCAGTGTTCCAAAGAATTAGCCTTGCTAAAATTAGTGTAATCTCGCTTTGGTACGAGCTACGACTGGAGAGGAAGTATATGTGGCCATTCTATGTCCTTTAGAATGATGCTCCTGTAGGATTATTTCCTGTTTCATTTCAGTGTGAAAAATAAGAGATCAAACCAATAATAAGGAAATGTCTATGAGGATCGTTGTTGCTATATGAAGTTTGAAGATATTTCCCTCTTTTGTGATATTTAAGATGCAATTACACACAAAGCAGAACTAATTAAACCTAAGGTTCACTATTATATTTGGTTGGTACTGTATTAAGTTATTTACAGGTGGCTAGGCCTCAACTCGGAACTTCGGAAGTAAACAGATTGTTTTTTTCTATATTGTTGATCTTGATGAGGATGGTTTACTGATTAACTCCAATATCTAGTAGAGACTTTTGGGAGAGACTTTTATCATAAAAGTTTGACGGAGCATACTAGCCAAATAAAGTGTTGTATGTCTTTAATTTGACTTAGATTTGTAGGGCGTTGGAGTTAATTGAGCTTGCAAGGAGTTCGTCTAATTTTATCATAAAAAGTAGACTATCTAAATGATTGAGTTGATGTGAGAATGATTGATATTTAGTGAGATGTATGAAGAAATTGTTTTCTTTTAAATGAAAGTACTTAATATAAATACTTAAGACGCATTGTGTATTAGGAGCCTATGGCTAAGAAAAGAACTAGTTCAAGTGGTTATAGCTTTTTTGCCCCAATCATAAGGTTGGGGGTTCGATTATTGTCAACGATTTTCTGCGTACATTTTAGACCAAAAAAACTATGAGTCTATGACTTCACTTTATCTTCTTTTACTAATTCCAATATTCATATATTAAACATGATTTGGCAAAAATGATCATTCTATACATATTATTTACATTAAACTAAATTGAAGTAATTGCCTGGTAGAAGATTGTTAAAATATTATAGACAAAGTTTTTGAGTAATTACTACTAATGATCCGTCTGTTAACCATACCCCAACCCGAAACTCCGTATGTATCTGAATGTAACCGAACTCATATGATACCCGAATCCGTATACACTTAACGTATATTCTATCCGGTCCAACCCGTTTAACATGTCTACTTTTGATAATGTCTTTGGTTCTCAACATACATTCCAGGCCCAATCCACAAGGAAGAAACCGAAATCTATATCTACACTTGGAGCTTAAAGGCCGAGAAAACATGCACACATGTGTCAATATTACTAGTGCCGGAAATTACAAAGCCCAAAGCTAAAGGAATACCAATCAAAAACCCTTTAGAAAAGGTGAAAATTGCTCTTCAATGCTCCATCTCCAATCGCCTGACAATGCTGACCTTGGTCCCTGACAATTTACCATTTTTCTTATTCCTCCAAATCTTTTGTCTCGGATGATTACAAAAGTAGAATTCAGTACTAGATCACAACTCACAAAAAATAGCAGAAAAACTAAGGATTCTTTTTTTTTTCACTGCAACATGCTAATCAAAATATAGTCATATTATAAAAAAAAAAACAAAAAAAAAACATGTAGTTTAAAAAAGTCGCTTTTTCCAATGAAGTTTAAGTTGAAAGACAGTCTACCAGATTAAATATTGTACTATGTAAACCACAATGAGATTACTATATTTTTTGTATTCTATGAAATTACTAATTTGTGAATCACATAAAGTATATTATAAGTCTATCTATTCTTAATTTAATAATAAATTATGAAAAATAATAAAAACAATTACATTAACTCAATTTGTAACTAAATTTATTTAAATCTATTTATTAACCCTATTACTTATGAAAAATAAAGCTGGGCCCCTAAATCTGTTGGAAAAATAAGGTTTATACATCATAGAGAGGGTCTTGGATGAGACACTCCAATAAGAAGAGGTGCATTATGTTTATACTAGAAATGCTAGTCTTGGAGAGATCGTTTATTTTTATTATAAAAGCAGACAAAGCCATGTTGGCCCAATAAAAGCATATAAATATACAATTGATTTGGGTTTGTAGGGAGTTTAAGAAAATTTACCTAGTAAAAACTTGGTCTACGGTCTTTTCTAATAATTTGTGATACTAGAATGATGTCTTTTGAGTTAAAGCGACGATATTTCTTCATTTAGCAATAATAAACTTCATTAAAACAAAAGAACAAAAATCACTTATAAATTTATAAACCAATCCCATTAGAAAGTTTGCTCACATGATCTCAAATAAATTTATATATTGTTTTTTGTTTTTTTGAAGGGAAATAAATTTATACTTATGCAGTCATATCAACTATAAATTGCTTATATCTGGTCTTAGTTAATCAAGTTGAACTAAGTTGACGCATTAAAAAGACACTTGAAACTAAACTAAACTAAACTAAAGTGTAACAACAGTAATAAATGTAGCAAGTACAGTTCCATAAGACAAGAATATGTGGCTTTTTCACACTTTTCCCATACTTTCTTGTTTCCTGTGTTTCTCTACAACAACATTCAGTAGCACACAACACTGTCACTTAACTTTAACTTCCCTTAAAACCCTTGTTTAACTTTCTCTCTCTACAAACTTAGTAATTTTCTCTGACTAGAAAATATGAGGCCAGTGATAGGGAGGTACCCACCAAGTGATGGTGGCCAACTTGGTAATGGGATTATAAGCAAGAACAGGAAATGTAGAGATGTGGTCTTTCTTGTTATTTTCATTGCTTTTTGGATTTCCATGATTGTTAACTCTAGCTTTGGATTCAACAAAGGAAACCCACTTAGGTAAAATTTATGTTAGTTTGCTAAAGATGGTATTTATTTTTTTGTTAAGTTTATGATAGCTTGCTAAAGATGGTATGTGATAGTTTCCTTTAATGGGTTGCTTTCAATGTCTTGTGTTTTTGTTGGAATGTTTGTGATGTGACACTTTTTTGGTGCTTTGTTTGATGTTAGTGTTTTAGCAGGGAAACTAGGAAAGGAAATTCAGTGTGGAATATGTGAAATTTTGCAACTTTTGGTGAAATGTGTTGCTTCATTGGTTTGGGTTAAGATTTGATGTAACTTTTGTTGTTGTGTTGGCAGTAGTATAGTAGTAGTGTGCAATTTGCTTCAGCAAATGTGATGATATATATGCTAGAATGTGAGGGAAAGAGATGGTGACTTACCTATGGAAAAGTCTATTGGTTAGAATATGGAATTATAAATAAGAAATTTGTACATGCTGATAAAGGATCCAAGTTTTGCAAATGCTGAACTGCTGGGTTTAGCTTGCTGTCAGCAGATGATTTGACCTCTTGAAGTTGAGTGATGGTGACATTCGAACTACAGGTTTGACGAAGTGTTATTTACTAGCCTTCAGATTATCCTGTCTGTTGTCGGTCGAATTTCTCTCGAGGTTAAATATATACTCCATATTCCAAGGGTACTTAGCTTTTTCCGTTTGTTGGGGAGGAGGTGCTGGGGAGAGGAAAGGTGAAACATGCTTGGTATGCATGTTTAAAGATCCTAGAATATTTCAACTTTGAAGAATCCTGAAGCAGCCGCACTGATTTATTGGGGGAACTTATGATGGGATGACACTTGTATTATAAATTGCAGGATATTGGATTTCAGAGTCTCCACTTTATCCGTACATTCAGTCCCTACTGTGCAGTTGATTTAGGATTGGCATCCTGATATTGTTCGTTAGCATTCCAGTGGCTTCTCTTGTTTCTGTCAGATATTGAAAATGTTATCCTTTCAAGTTTCCACCAGTAGGAGGATTTTTACCTGGAAGTAGCTACGGTACAAGTGGTTTCTGATTGGCAAAGCCTTGTATCTATTAGAGTAAAGATGTTGTCTGCAAATCTATGTTTGTAATCCAAAGAAGCTTCTAAAGGTCTGCTTTCTTGAGATATCCGGTATTCATGGTTGACCTTGTTCATAAGAGTCGTGCCGCTGTAACTTGGAAGGGTACTAGAGACATTTTTTGGATTAGCCTTCTAAGGATTTCTTGTTGATTAGTAGGGTAGGATACTATTTGCATCTTGTTATGAGATATGTATCGAGAAAGGAGTTGTCAAGTTCCGTTGCCAATAATGTAGGGTTGTTACAGTTAAAGATGCTATGCATCCACCAGGTTCTTCCTTTTTGTTAGAGCGATCAATACAGTGTACACTTTTTCTTTGATTTTTGCTTTGCATGAGTCTTGATGTTCTGATGATCCAAAATCGGTAATGAGAATATGTTGCAAACATAATTTCAGCCTTGTTAGAAGATGTATCACTCTGGTCTGCAGTCAGGCTTAGTAGATGTTTCCAGTTAGTGAGAAAGGTTTTACATAGAAACCGGATGAAGAAGACATGGGTTGTCAATTTGAGCAGTAGTTCACTAGTTCCTTTGTCTATTTCATCGAACTGATTGGAAAGAGAGGCATGCAAGTATTGTTACAAGAGCGTAACTATACATCATGTCTTCAGCTGACCGATAGTTTTCCATGTTCTGTTTGTAGGTATTATGTTTTTCTTGTTCTGTTAAGGTGCTTTCCTTATTTCTTGTAAGAAGTGATGCCATCTGGTGATATAGAACACATCAAGATAACTGGTTTTAAGGAGGGGGTAGTGGCCGAGGGATAGATCATTTCTTGGTTCGCATTGCCAAAGCCCAGGGGTGTGGTGCTTCTTTCAAATTTGACAATAGTTGATAATCACTGGGAGTTCCAATCACTAGAGATATGGTTTTCCATGTCTCTACTCAGTTTTCACTTCCAGTTGCCTTTTTGTTAAAATTAGTTTATTGCTAATGTTACTTTGTCTTTATTTGCCAACAATAAGTATTTTGTCTTGTCTGACATCCTACTTTCTTTAGCAATCCCACTTGAAATGTATAATGTCAAAACTACTGCATTCTACAATTCTCTCATTCAACCCACTCTCTTTAAAAGCTATTTCTAAAGTGAATGTGTATGTACAAATCTGATAACGGGATGGCGTGTTGGCTTGGAATACACACGCAAAAAAATATTGACTTTTGTTGGTTGACAACTCAGAAGGATTTGCATAGTAAATGATTGAGCAGGCGATATATTAAAATGATCCAGAAAGCTTTGAATGTTATTATCAACCTCAGTAGTTCTCTTTATGCCAATCACCCCAGAGCTTTATGGAAAAATACAGCACTATAAACTTCCATCCTGGATGATGCCTTTGAAATTAGTTATTTTCTGAATCTTGTGTTATTTTGCCTCATTCCTACCTTACCACCACTTATTTAAGTATTTGTCTCACTGCCTTACTAGGTTAACTTATGGATTAGATTACAAGGGCAATCTATGTGGTGACAAGAACGCAAATCCAGATCTTCGTGAACTGGAAATCAGATATTGGGTCAATCCTAACCAGGTCTATCAAAGTGGATTGAAGAACAGTAATTTTGAGCTAGCTGATGCCAGGAGCATTTGTTTGTTGGATTGCCCTATTCCAGCCGAAGATTCCCTTAGCTGGGTCTGTGATTACCCCGATGGAGATATACATCTCACTATTGATGAATGGATAGACAGGAACTATGATTACTATGAATTCCTTACCCCAGATATGAGGAACAGTTCGCATCAGCTTGAAGGCCCTTGTTACCCTGTCATATACCCCAGTGTTAATGGTAAGTATGAGACTATAATTATAAACTTCCCGCAACAGAAGACTTGCTAGTTTATTTTTCTGTTACATATTAGATGGTGGAGAGTCATGTTCTTGGACCTATTAGATATTCTGGCTATGTTGGGGATATTTCACTAAACTCCTTTCTTTCTCTTGCTTTGTAGTCCTGTGGAGCTGCCAGTTTATTGCTCGTCCATCGAATATGTCTTTACGGCATTGGCAGCAGTTGAATGGAGTAAACATCAATGACGGGCTTGAAATAGACAAAACTATACACAGAACAATCAACTCTCGATCTGCTGTCTTAAAGGTTTAGACTTTAGACACCTTTTTTTTTCATTGTCATTGCATGCATGCTGGAGTTTGTGATGAAAGATTTTCAATCAGCTTGTTTGTTAGAATGTCCACCCTTAAGTGGCAAAGAATACTTTATGATCATTAAAGATAATATTATGCCAACCTTGCTTGTTTAGAGCTATACTTATAGGAAACAAGTACGCTGTAAGACTCTCCCTGTGTTTCATCTTAGTCTTGGTGTTTAGGGAATGAAGCATGTGCTTTCGTAAAATTGGAGACCTCCCTAGCATCACTTTGCGTAGAATGTTTCAGTGTTGAAAGTTCTTAGAGGTGTTATGAACTTATGATGATAGTACTTATCACCAACCTTGTCTCGACCCTCGGCAAAACTAGGACACAACATGATACTTGGACACCAAGAAGGACAAGAAGATACAAAAATTTCTTCTAGTTGCCGAATATGACATTCAGAACCTTAAACACTTTGGCGTGTTACATGAGGACGCTCCTATTCAAGTCTGAGTTAATTGTATTTGCATATAGATATCTAGTCAATGTTTATTAGCTCACTAGTTCTTGGCTCGTGCGATGCACAGTAGTGTTATAGATTATACTAATATCAAATAGTATTTTGACACAATTATTATACACTCATTGATAAATGATAATGATGGTATGATTTTTTTTTAACTCACGAACAACATAGAAGGAGGCAAAATGATTAGCACGAAACTGTTTATAAGGTAAAATTTCTCTTATTAGTTATTTAAAAATAAATTAATAACAAATGTATAAGTTTAAACATTCAAGTTTTTTTCCTTTTTTTTCGTTGAGCTTCTCTTTTGTGGCCGTACATAGGTATTTGATGTTAATTGTAATATCTCAATCTATGTGGTTATTTTACACTACTATAATTTTCTTTATTTTAACATGACTAAGCATGAATAACATGTTATTGTTTGGTATTTGATAGAAATGAAAAAATTGTAATTAAAACTTTTTAATAGTAATTGTAACGATTAATAAATTTATCATTACATGATTAAAAAGTTAAATGATGTTATTCATTATTTATTATTCATTATTCATTATTCATTATTGCTATGAAAGTGTGGTAATTATTGTTATGAATTTCCTTCTCTTTTTTTTTTACTTTAACTATATGGGTACATTTAATTACTAATATATGGGTCCCATTTATACATGTAAGCGGTGATTGGACGCCAAGTAGCATCCCATGTGGCAGCCTCCTGTTATCACAACGCCTTTTAATAGATTTATTATAGATTATAGATATAGATATAGATGTGGATAGATGCATACCATAGTATTATATATACCTTATGGTTACTCTATAGCTTAAGTCAATTTTATTTTTTTTGTTTAATGATGTTTTATTTGCAGAGATACATGGCTGACATAGGAAAGGCATGGCCAGTACTGATTGTTTGTGGAGGAATACTACCACTTTTCTTGTCAGTGATTTGGCTTCTTCTGATTCGGCATTTCGTCTCTGGAATGCCATGGATAACAGTCGTAATTTTCAACATTCTCATAATATCGGTTACTATGTTCTTTTACTTGAAAGGTCAGACTTGTATCCTTTACTCATTTCCCTACTTTTGTGCATCTATCTAAATTTCAGTAACTTATAACCTATCAGGTTTTTGGAGAATACGATGAAACATAGATAGTCTCTATCATTTCTATTATAAAATTATTAGAATTCACATCTTGTATATTGTCCCTTACTCCCTTGATTAATTATTGATTATTGCATATGATGTCTAATATAAGTAACTTCGCCATTGGCAGCTGGATGGATGGGGAATGATGCTGTGACACCCATTATTGGGGAGCATGACCCATATATTCATGTATATGGAAGGGTAAGTCTAATGCTTACCTACCATTTACTACGATGGGATATGTGCACTCATGCTAGCTAATCTAGAATAGAATGCGGAAAAGTGGGCTTGGCTAGCAGATTATGACAGAAATCACTTAAAAGAGCATGGTTAAATTGCTTGTATTTCTGTGTTTCATGTTCTAGGAGTTGGTATTTCTTGGTAATGCAGTCAAAAGATACTATTAATTCCAAAGGATTGGTCATTGGCAGTTGGAAGCAACCAAATAACCACTAACAGGCTTATAACATGAAATGAAAATTTCCGGTCATAGAATGTATACTGGTTTAGCACATACTGACGCACAAGCAGAGAAATTTGAAGAAGGATAATCAAAAAGGATAATGCGCAACAAGCTGACAGTTGACAGAAAGAATATAAATTCGGTGAATAGAGAATATGGAGAAGTCTTTTTTTACAAGGTGAGGTTGCCTAATAGGACGTCATAGCTCTTGTGGTAGGGTTCAGGGAAGGAATAAGAGGAGGCTGTACTAGTCCTAGTTGCAAGGTCCCTGTCTCAGTTGGACAAGTTGATATGTGAGACTTTGGAATTGTCAAAGTTGCTAAATGTGATCCATCTGACTTAGTACAGATAGATATATAGTTGATCAATGATAGTGTATGTCTTAGAGGAAAAAACGTTCCGCCTGAATTTAAAGGATAATAGAAGTTAATGGCCTTTTATATGCTCAAGACTTATCAATAAAGCTGCTTCTCAGGGCCCAATAAATAGAAGTCTAGAGCACCAACTTGCATGGGAAGGTGTACAGTTGCTATTACGTGTCTGCACTTTTCTTGATTTGGTTACCATTAAGATCCTTATAGCATTTTTTCTGCATCAGGAGCTGACTCATATTCGTGTTGCTGCTATTGTGATGACTGTTGTAATGGCGATTTCCATCCTTGCATCTATTGCAATTGTTAGGCGTATCCTTATGGCAACATCAGTTCTCAAGGTAAGTATCTAATTTTAGTGTCCTCTGATTTAATGAGCATTTTTTTTTCATGTCTCTTGTATGCTTGAAGCCCAAACTTGATATTTCATGTCAAAATGGTTGGGACCCCAATCAAGCCAACTCTGGAGTCTGGAACTGATTAGGAGAATCTTCCTGTGTGTGAGAGTAGAGTCTCTTCAACTTCGGTTATTGAATCTCTTTGATCATGGAGAAGCACTCTCCTGTACACTTAAGAATAGTTAAGATGCTTTAGTATCAAAAAATTTCAAGTAGTTCTGAGTTCAATGATATCGTGTGGTTTTTTGCTTATGTTTCTGAAAAATCCCCTTTAAGACAATTGACTGTATTCTTTTTAACACAAGTATTGGTATGCTGAGTACTTAAGCATGTGGCAAGCTTCTCGTACCCAAAAGATATGCTTCATTAGATGCTTCTATCATTCTTGAAGGCAACTATTACAATCTTTAGATAATGTGGACATCTGTGGTTTATTATGATGATATGTATGCTCCAGGTGGCTGCAAAAGTCATAGGAGAAGTTCAAGCCCTTATGATATTTCCAGTCATACCATATGCCATACTCGCAATCTTTTACATGATCTGGTTATCTGCTGCCTTCCATCTGTTTAGTTCTGGCGAGGTTCGTCAAAATGATTGTAACTCCGACTGCTGTGCTTATGATCTCGGATCCAAACGGGTCAGCTGTGAACGCTGTTGTGGGTATAGTGTTCATTACACTCCGCACATAGGAGTTGCCATCCTCTTTCACTTGTTGGGTGGTTATTGGGCGACACATTTCTTCATAGCATGTTCATCTACAGTAATTGCTGGTTCTGTTGCTTCATATTATTGGGCTCGTGGTGATAGCTCGGTAAGTGACCAGTTAGTGACAGCATCAAGTTTTAATAGGCTAATAGTTAGTGCTTGTTGCATATATATGTGCTGTAAAGTTATGTTGTTGAACATAAAGCGTGTAACTATTTGCTTTTGCATGAATGTGCAACTCACGGATCACATTCTGATCCCTTTTCTTTCTATGCTGTAAGAATGCCTCCTCATATCTTATACTCATAGAAAAAGGGCTACTCATATTTTATTTGAAAGTTCCTATGTGTGAGCGTGTAACGGTTTGTGTGAGTGCATGTGTACGTGGGTCCTCATAGAAGTCCAGAGATCATGTGCTGCAAAAGTTAATTAAAAAACAAGAACAAATAAAGAAAATTATGGAAATGCGAGGCTCCTCCCATAACTCCTTGAAGGGAGACAAGTTTACTTCTTTATCAAAAATCCTGATTATGTTGTTTCATGTAGTAGATTCTATGCTTGCGACTTACAAGACTATATACTACTCACGAAGACACACCAAGAGTCATGATAACGCTTACATATAACTCCTATTCATTACAGATCTTTAGTATTATCATTATTCAACTTGTTGAGAAATCTCAATGGTCTCAAACCTTATTATGAATCTTCATTTTTATTTGTGGAGTTGGCATCACTGCATCAGATTCCCAACAAGAAATTTGGTCTGTATGCTGAGGCATGCATTTCATTCTGTACAACGCTTATCATTATAAACTGAAATTTTTCGTGCGCACACTATCTCTGTCTCACTGCTGTGGATTGCCTTTCCAGCCAGAGATTCCATTTCTGCCAGTATTTTCCTCAATGAAGAGGTTGGCTCGGTACAGCCTGGGTTCTGTTGCCATTGGCTCTCTGGTTCTATCTTTTGTGGAATCAATTCGCTTTATACTGGAGTCCATTCGTCGCAAACTGAAAGTTTCCTATACTACTCCAGACAACTGGTTTGGGAAGATGGTCTATCATTCTTCCAAGTGCTGCCTGAAGTGTGTTGAGTGGACCATCAAATCTGTGAATCGTAATGCTTATATAATGGTAAGCTATACTTTTCTTTTACTCATTTGAAATATTGTTTGAGCTATTAGGTCCCCTCCCCCTCTGAACCAAAGTAGAAGATTGGTAGGAGAAAAAGTTTCACTAGAGCTCACATTTGTTATACATGCAAATGTCTATAGTTGATGTAGAAACCTAAGGTCGAAGACTTAAAGCTGCTGCCATTCCTCTGAAACATCTTCTACTTCGATGGGGTTTTGAAATGCCCTAGGATGCCTGCTTTAGCTGTTAGCTGTATTTCATTTTTGAAATAAATATGTAAGTCACTCATGAATTCAACTTTTGATAATTCTAGTGACCATATTACCACTTTCAGCTATCAGGCTTGAAAGGGGCATGTGTGTTCTTTGAGGACAGTTGAAAAGTTACTCCTACTCCCCGTGAAAAACAGTTTAAATGAGAGACTACTCCTAGTGCAATGTGCAAGGTCATCAGATTTTATTCTACCAAATGCCTTGATATCTAGGATGAATCCATCAATTAGTCAGATTATAGTTTTCTTTATTCTTATTAGCTTCATGCTGAAGCTAGTAGCTTTTGTATAGTTTGTGCGTAATACAAGGATGAGATAAAATAAAGTTTCTGGCTTCTTCTTATTCATACATTATTAACATGGCTGTGTTATGCAATGAAGGAGGCCTGATACTTTACAGTGATGTAGTAACTGTACAAGATAAGTATTTACTCTACTGTCTAATTATTAACAGTGATAATTCTACTAAATAACCTTTTCCTGAGCTAGGTTGGCCATTCTTGGGGTATCTGTTTTAGTCTTTTAGATATGGTCATCCTGAGCTAGGTTGGCGATCAAGCCAGCATATGACCTGAGATTCTTATAGGTCTTTGGCTCATCTGAAGATTTATGCCCTTTCTCTTGCATCTTTATAAGGCAGGGACACCTTGTTTTGAAGTACAGCCTCTTACATTGTGCAGTTATGATTTGCAGATTGCAATAACAGGTAAAAGCTTCTTCAAGTCGTCTGCAATTGCAACAGAGTTGATTATGAATAACATTCTAAGAATAGGAAAGGTTAATGTTATTGGGGATGTTATTTTGTCTCTTGGAAAGTTGTGTGTTAGCTTATCAAGTGCCTTGTTTGGGTTCCTCATGTTGAATACTCATAAGTACAAGTCTGCGCACAACAAGATCTCATCTCCGCTCTTCCCAGTGCTGGTATGTCTTTTCTTCTTCTAGCTACATTTACATCTGGACCTTCCGCGACCCTGCATTTGGTGATATTCTGGCTCGGCTATAGACGTTTTTGTCTATAGCCTATGCACAAACCATATCTCACTCAAATAATGCTATGGGGATTTCTTTTTGTAGGCTAGAACAGTTGTGTGTCTCTGTTTTCGGTGTAATTCTCCTATTGCCTTCTGCCCCCCCCCCCCCTTCTCTCTTACAAAAACCCTCTCTCTTACAAAAACTAGTAGTATTAGTGGCATATGCATTCAAACATCTAATAGAAATCTTAGAAAGGAGGTGCATCCATGATGGTAAATTTAGAGCGTACGATTGAGTCTGAACCTCCGAGCATGTATAGGTACTTTTGCCTTCTTGCTTCTAATGGAGTACTGTTGGATGTTGTTTATGCTATTTTTGTACAATTGCAAGCTATTACATTTATCCTAAGTCAGTGGGTACAGAACCTTAGAGCTATCCGTAACTCATTCTGAATTCTCCCTCACCCTAATTTCGGTTGATGTGGAATTCATGTCTCCCTTCCTGAAGAGGTAGCTGCTCAGCACACTTAAAAGGCTGCGCTTGGCTATTGTATGTAGAATGGCTAGTTGCACTGCTTCAATATTGGACTCAAACGATAATGCCAGTCTTTATTTGCAGGTATGTTGGGTACTGGGTTATGTTGTTGCCACACTATTCTTTGGTGTGGTGGAAATGTCGATTGATACCATCATTCTTTCATTTTGCCAAGATGCTGAAGAGCACCAGGGCACAGCTCAGTATGCTCCTCCCCTTCTCATCGAGACCCTTAATGACGAAAATGAGACTCAGAGACTGACACAATGATATATCGATAAAACATTTACAAGTCAGTGCTATCGCAAAGTTCATCATTGCACAAGAAGGCCAAGCTCATCTTAATGTTTTGAATTGGTTGTGGTCACGGGCATTCTTCTATGTATATATTCCCAGTGCTACCCAGAGCTAGTGATTTTGATTGTGGCTGGAGCGTTTTGGTAATCATAGGGTCCTGCTACATAGATGATATTCGTATATTGTAAACCAGAAAAGAAAATTTTTTTGGGTCCTATTTGGAAGTACATTGTAACAGTTGCTGGTCTTACATCTATCATAGTTTCTGCCTTTCTGGCGTGAGAGTAACTGCACTTTCTGGTATTCCTCGAAGTCACGACAATCAGCTGGAATACTGTCTAAAATATGTACTGCAGCCTGCTGGTGCTTCTATGGACTCATTGGATCTCGTGAGAATGGAAAATCTAAGTTATATCATGTGAAAATTGACATCACTTGTGTTTTTTCTTCCCACACTGGGCCGCTTAGATGTGTAGCAAAACGTCTGAAAGTGTGCCCCTTCTCAGGCTACTAGGACCTGGTTTCCTTCTTTCCATTGGACAATAAAATAGGAATCTCAAGTCCTCATATTTCTCTTCGATGTTGATGTCTACCATGGGCAACGAATTGTTGCCTTTTATGTAAGTCAAAAGATACGTTTTAGCATAAACTCATTGTGATGTTTGAGCTGAAGCTCATTATGGCCTAACACGCGGAACATATTACAGCAAAACACCAACAGATATTCTCATCTCAAATGATTGACGAGCTTTAGAAGTATAATGCGTAAAAAAAATACTACTATGCTTCAAACTAAAATAAGACAAATCTTTCCTGATAAAGTCTATTGCTCGATTAGATCATAGAATACTGCGCTTCACAAAAAATTAAGTGCGCACGAAGAGAGTACACTTTCTGAAAAGAGTTGGATGGTACTGCAATGTGTTTCATTGACATTGCCCACATAAAAGCCCTCCAACAAAATTATAAATGTGTACAATTTTAAATTATTTGTCAGTGAGTTTCATTGTTTGAATTAGTTCAACTTGGAGTTCAAGCACTTTAGAGCTTGACTTCCTGCTTTTTGGCAAAGCTCAAGATCTTTGGATTGATCTCATCAAGCCGGAGCACTATCGTCTTTCCATCGTCTGCTTCGGTCCATTCAATAGATTCCTTCTCTAAAAGCTTTAGAACCTGCATGTGAAGTACCACGAGAAATGAGCATCATGTTAGAAGAAAAGTCAAGTAGTGGACATATTCAAAGATAAATATAGGGTCATACGGATGGTGAAGATTTTTGACAAACAAACTCTGGCAACTATACTAAATTTAGCTGCCTTTCTGCCTTCTGGGACATTCAGGTTCATATAGCATCAAGACATCAACATCACCTCTGGCGAGCTCATCATGAATTCACGATCAAAAAATTATATAACAGGGAAGATCATCCTTCCCATTATGGAAGAGGGGGGGGGGGGGGGGTTAAATTAGCTTCTTGGCCCTTACGCCTTAACTAAGTGTCAGGGACTGGCTCTTCTCCTCCCCTTGCCTGATGCATAGTCTTGGTTCAGTAATAGGCAGGGTATGGGGCTACTTCATAAAAGAAAAGGCTGAACCCGATAACAGATGATACAGAACAATGAAAAACAAATGGTAACAGACTAATAGCTAACACAAAAATTGAGAACTTTCAAACTCGGATACAAGTATTAATAACAAGAATTGAAGATTTTCAAGCTCAATGACAAAAATCATCTTCCATACTCATATATACTTATGTGAAGCATGCTTAGGACAACTTAAGCAATACAAAAATGTCATACCAATCGTTTCCCGCCTCTTTTTTCCCTCTCTCCTTCATCATTCCCAACAGTGACCTTCAGATAACGAATGCCTGAGACAGAGAAACTGCTGAGTTCAGGTATGGAGTTCCGTATGACTGGCCATGAAGAATAAGGAGTAAAAACGGCAACCTACTTGAGATGCCTGCGAGATTACTTAGATGAAGCTTCAGAAGCCTTATGGCTTCTCTAGGGTCAAGGGTGCTAAAGTCAAGCAACATTTCTTCGTCACTGCGAGTCATGCTTCAGCTTGTTAGAATAGGACTGAAGTAATTTTTTTTAATTTATAAACATTATAATTTTTGTAGCTAATAACCAGAAGATCGAGTGACTGGAGGGGCAAGAACCAACCGAAGGTAACAAAACCAACCTTGCTTCTGGATTCTGCGCTGACTTTTCATCAGCTTCGCGTGCCTTCCTGTTGTAATATTGACCCTGAAATGCCACACAGGCCCAAAAAATATGGTTGAGACCTGCTCAAGTGAAATACCGCTCCAAGTAAAAGACAGCACAGCGACTCGAATTTACAGGATTGCTGCCAACTCTGAATAATCAGAAGAAAAAAAACTCTGCCAGAACCACAAGTAAGCAACTTTTGGCACTAATCTGGATTGCAGGATCAGGAACTTCAGTAAACATCTTGAGGTCAGAACCGGTTCCGATCTTTCCTGTACGTACTTAACATGAAACCATCAAGGACATAGAAGTGCTGCACTAACTTGCAAAAGCTACTATAAGCTTCAGATTGTTCGTTTCTAAACAACAGAAAGCTACCGAAGGTAGAAAGTCCAGATTAAAATAAACACGATCAGCCGAAGTCAATATTGAAAACCAATTTGCAGGTGCAACTGGCTTGAAAATTACTCCCTCTGTCCTAAATTTTCAGATCCCAAAGTTTGCAAACAATTGGAATGGAGGGAGTACATCACATTACTTTATGCACAAAGTGACGAACACGTCAAGATGTACACATTGCTAATTTCTGGTTGAGTACACAGCTTCTAGAGAAAATAAATGAAAAGATTAAAGAAAATATCATCATCCATCAGATAAAAGGCATTCCGACTGTAAGATGACAACCGGAAAGCTTTACAGAACAAGTGCACATTCACAATTTTTTTTCTTTTTGTTTAGGTAAGAACAGGCTACCACGCCGACCTTCATGCTTTGATGGCCCCAACAGATCTTCAGCTGAAGTAGGAGCTAGGACTTAAGAGCACAAAAGATAACCCCCCCCCNNCCCCCCCCCCCCCCTCCCCTCCCATAAAAAAAGAAAATAATAATAGGCACCAGGTAGGCCAATGCCCAGCTTTTATCACCCCTTCGATTCATTAATACCTAAGTAATTGGAGAGTGAGGATTTGAACCTCAAACCTAGTTGTTATCATTGTGGCAATTTCGTCTATTACGATTGAGCTAATTTTTGTAACAACGAAGAATATGAGTGGGAAAAATACCTCTTTCACAAGTTTATCGGCCAGTTCTTTATCTCCCTTAGAGTATGCATCAGCAGCCTGTCAACCAACAAAAATAGTCAAGAATGTTGTCTGGCATTCTGAGTCTGTGACACATGCAGTGCTGACTCCTGAACGTTGGAAAAACTAGAAGAGATCCCTCTACAAAGAAGAAGGAACAAAATAACAGAAACAAGGGAAGGAAAGCAACAGTTACTATCTAGATGGACCAACTAGGAGGAAGCATCTAAAATTATCAACAAGCCCCTCAAACAAGAAAACGAACAGAAATTCACACGAGAAACGTAGGCATTAGTTTTATTCACTCACAGCTGTGTAATATTCTTTCATCATAGCCCAATATTCCTTGACAGCTTGGCGAAGGACTGGGAAACTATCCTCATACTCTTCGTCTTTAACTAAAAATAATACCAAGAGACAGTGGAAAGAATGGCAATTGGTGAATAAATGCAAAGATTATTTCCAAAAGGTTAACACAAAATGTAAACTTTCTATACTGTTTTCCAGTAATCTCCATGGATCAGCACAAATTTACAATGATCACTTTATCTGTTTCATGTTAACCTCCCACCCTTTTAACACACAGACACCCAACAAACCCACACACACACGCACACGCAGAGAGAGAGAAAGCAAATTCTGATAACCAAAGATATTCAAAAACAGTTCTACCCTAGCCCAAGAAAGGAGAAAGTGGAGACATTGCTTCTCAGTTGATATTTTGAGCTTACCTTTAACAAGAAAGAAGGTATATATTACAACAATTATTGGTCACGGTTCATCCATAGATTTCTAAGTTCTAACAAAAGCCACAAAGCCATTTCAGATGCTAATGTAAGATTGATGCCAATAACATATGATGTGGCATCTGAAGCCCTTCCATCAGTTAGCAGTTCCATATTTAGAAGCAATCAGTTAATAACGAAGAATTCAAATTTTCAGATTTGTCAAATAAGCACACCTGTGTTGGACACATCAAGAAAACTGCTTTTATCAGAAAGCACAAAGGAAAGAGCTCATAGTACGCAAACTCATTAAATAAGCACACAATTACCATTTCAGTATTTAATAGCTTAATACAGCAAGTTGCTAACCTCCTTCGTCATCTGCAAGCGGTTTCACTGTAACAAATGATTGCTCTATCTTAGTCTCTTTTAGTGGTTTAACAACAGTTCTCGCAAAAGCACTCGGCCTCCTGATTCCAGATCTAGGGATAATTCGTTTAGGCTGCTCCTCTACCCTTTCAGGACCAGTAAACAGCGACCCCAAAATTTCCCTCTGCAAATCATGTTTATCTTTGTTTTTCTTTCTGTGATTTTTTCCATTATGCTTCATTGACCTATAATTGTCACTGTATTAGAATGAAAAATTCATGTAGCCATGAATGAACACGAGAATATAGTAGGCCTCCCCAAACTCCTCTACCTTATCCTCCCCCCCCCCCCC
>CAAKMY010033834.1:0-27492 GCA_901111285.1 Corrigiola litoralis | reverse complement strand
GCGCCTCGCGCTTTTTAAAACTAAGCTACTACTCCCTCCGTCCCAATGACCCCCCCCCCCCATTTTCCAGTTTGAGGTGTCCCAATGAATTCCCCCATTTCTATTTTGGGTAAATAATAACACAAAAAAACTTCATAAAACACCCCCATGTGATTGTGAGCCCAGTTTTCCTCTCACAAATTTTCCTTTCCGAAAACTTTGGTGTAAAAGAAAATGGGGGAAATTCATTGGGACGGAGGTAGTATAAGTTAGTGCCCAGACGTGGGACGTACCCAGCCACCACCCCACATAGCAGTAGAGAAAGCCCCTCACCCATCTATCTTATAGGCTACTAAAATATCAGTATCCAAAAGAGGGGCTAATTCCCCTACACACTCAACAGTAGCGAAAGTCACCACCGGCATTTTCAATATACACAACCTTCTTCACTTTCCTTTTTTTTTTTTTTTTTTTGCATAATATCCTGCACTTCTAACATACTCGTAACTGATTATACACTTTTCAAGTTTTCATAACTGATTAAGCGGTCCAACTGTCACTACACTTCAGTTGCTTTTAGTTTATAACCTCTTTCCACATGACAAATTAGGCACAACCAGTAAAAATATTCAATATTATCCAAAAATAGCATATAATTAATCCGTTTTAAGCACACTCCAAACACCAGAGCAAGTTAGAAATAGCAGACTTACTGTAGGGGCATCTGCTTCTGAGTATCCACAAGGACTAACAACTAGAGTGACACCATTGACATCTGAAAGACTATCAAGAACAATGGCAAATTCAACAGAATTGCAATTCGAAGGAGCTCTCCAATACAAATGCTGAGATCCAGAATCCAGAGGAGCCAGCAACGACAAGGGGGGAGCTGCTCCTACCATCGTTTCGACCTTTCACCATTTAGAAAAAACAAAGAGGATATTCACAGATTATTAGTTTATGTCCAATTAAAACAAGACCACCAAATTACCATAATGCCATAATTGACAACGAAGGTATGCGAAAAAGTAACACTTCTTCACAAATAAAGCACGTCCGATTCTCAGCTTCAGGGAAACTTATGAAGAGATAAAATGCCACTGTTTTCTCCTTTTAAATATTTTCAAGTAGACAATGATGAATGTAAAATTATCTTTCCCCCTACACAAAATAATATTAATGGAATAAAGGACCAGGAGACGCAAGCATACCCATCCAAACTAATTTGCAAGCCTCACTGTCAGTATCACCATCGAAAAGTACCAATGAAAACTACAATGACACAAGGCGCAACCAAAATCACATAACTACATACTCTCACATACTCTTAGGAAACATACAGATTGGCAGATTAAGTTTTCATGATAAATAATTAACCATTATAATTTAACAAAAAGAGGAGGACGCCATGAGATATAACCACAAATACTGCAAAAAGCAACACCTAGTGCAGCACACTTGAAATCCTTTCAATAAATTTGCAGCCGGGAACAAAAGGAGTATATTCTTACAGAGTGCAAAAAGCTGGCAAATGGGAATTCAGCTAGTGATTCTTCCCCATTAAGTAACTTCCTTAGAACTTCACCCGACTTTGGACCACCAGTTCCATTGTTAAAGGGAAATCCGAGGACATGGTCTAACGCTGTGAAAGCAGCAGCATTGGCACGGCTGACTCTTCGGGAGCTCAGTAAGACTCTGACATAGTCTAATACAAGTGCATTCAATACAACATCGCTGCAGCACTGTTTACAGATAACCCCATCTGACGCGAAAGAGTTGTTATTATCTATGTCAGATTGGCTGCCATGGCTTGACCCACCACGGCCTGCAGCACCATTAGAACTCAAAGATCCCTTAGTACTGTAACTTGCGAGCAGAAGTGCTCCTCTTCCGGCACAACATATTTTACAAACTTTTCTTCCGCAATGAGAACACAAAAACAAAGACTTCGTGGTTTCTGTTGGTGATTTTACAGAAGACACTGGTATCGTCTTGTCGCTTTCTGCACGAACCTCACACATGCCGCCGGTGCAGCTCTCTTCATAACCAGCAGCATTCCAGAAATCAATAATATTATCATCTCTTTTGTCAAGGCCCAAAGACGCAGTTATTTTGTCCTCAAGAGCTGCTTGTCCAACCATGGCAAGACTATTCGCAACTCTGCATAATCTCACCATATACAGATCATCAACCAATAAATTAGGATTTATAGAAGCAGGATCTGTACCAGCTGCCAATAGAGCCCTATCTCGTTCTGCTGCAGAAAGGTTTAAACAAAGACGTCCTATTTCAAGCTTCATAGCTTCCATGAAATTCAGTGTCTGCCTCTGCATTAAAAGAATAAATGCATAAGTCTAATATATCAATGATTTTTTACCATATTCATTTCTATCATAAGCAAGGACCCCCACTAACTTCCAGACACATTGGCAAGAAAAAAAGGCAAGTGAGGTGATGAACCCAGCCAGACTATGAAGTCAAACAAAGAAGTGGATACTTCTATATTCTAAAAATGAAACGTAGTGAAAGCTATGGGTCCTTCGCTATACTACATGACAATGACCTACAATAAAAGGTTGCAACACGTCATCGGCATAGCAGTTGAATATTATGACTTGCAACTAGTGAACAATGGCCAATAGTTAAAGTTCTAGCATTCATCTGTACTGGAGAAACTGAGCAGCAGTATCTTTCCAAGCATACAAAGAAGGTTTTTGAGTCACTCAGGTTATAAATCATCCAGACAGACTTGACGGTTACACAGGTCTGCCATCTGCATTTAGGAGAATTTTGAGAAGTGCAAAAATGAAATCATAAGATTGTCCCTGGAAGTATCAAGTGACAAAACATATCAATAATCATGTCAGACCAGACTACAGACAATTAGACATGGATAAATATGAGAAACGCTCATGAATAAACTTAACGCTGATGAAGTCAGACCTGTCAATTGGACCCCAACTCAAAAAGTGACCACATAGATACATAAAACTATCCTATTCTGACTTAAACAGTCAGTTATAACATGAATGCAGCCCATAACAGAATAATGCAATGCATGCCAGTATGGGTGCATGCATGTCGAGATAAAGTAACGTTAACTGTTCTGTGCAATTAATATCAATCCAAATTAAAATCACGGAAGTTTAAAGGCTAACTTAGTTTGCGCAAAACAGCCACCAACTGATATTTATTGAGCTTCTACATATAATGCACATAATGAACCTGCTGTTCCTTGAAAGTTGTCAAACATTTCTTTTACAGATGCCCAACAAAAGAAATGACTTAGAATAGTGTTCATCCATTCCATAATTCCACAGTATCGGGTAAGTAATAAAAAAAAGACGTACCGTTTGTGCACCACTGAGAGACTTCAAGCAGTTTATGTACTGCTTGGCCCCATTGTCAGATGGTTTCACATCCAGGGATGGAGTAGACCGAGAACCAGCTTTTTCATTTTGATGCTCATTCAAAGAAGCATCTGAAAAACTTAGCAAATCCCCTCCCTGGTTATCCACCCTTTCTGCTGCAGGCTGAGATATCAGATCCGACTGAGTTCCATCTCCAGTTAACAGGTCTAGCCAATTGCTGGACGAAGAACTAGATACAGTCGATAGTTGCACATTTTCACTCGACACTGACGCATCACCGAGTGGCCTGGCATGAGAACCAGACAATATGGTGTTTGTTTGCTTCTGGAATTCCATCGCCTGCTCACGCAATCTTGCTCCGTGGCCTTGATTAGTGAAAATACCTTTCCAAGGCAGTGATACTCCCAGCACCTCTACCTATAAAAGAAAAAGGACCTTCTGGGTAGATTAAGAAGACAACATATAGTGCCAATAACGGCCTCAATGTTGCAGGTACATATCTAATGCACTCATCAAAATTAGCAGACATAGGTAGACAACAAGATACACAAAATAGTCTCATAAAATGATAAAAGCACTTCTGGATGCAACATAGGCCAAAGAAACTGTTTAATCATGAACAAAAAGAACCGGAAAGGCAAGCAGCAAAACAAGCTCATGAAACAAATTTGCAAAGGAAATCATTTCAGCCATATCAAGTCAGATTGAAAAACAAGGCCTGCAGCATCCTGCAATTTCTTTTATTAGGAAATATACAGAAACTCGCAATCCATGGCATAACCTAGCCAACTACACCACCAGTAGAGACGAAGTTATTGTAAAATCTAAACATAAGGCCCTCAGCTGATTGCAGACAAGGCAGTAGAACATGCCAAAGAGTTGAGCAAGGAAAAATGATAATCGCCTCTGAAAGGATTTTAGGGTAACTTCTGAAGATCCCTCACCATCACCAGCCATTTAGGTATTGTATGAAAGAACCTTCATATTAATCCAATTTTCAATATGATCCATTATGGTAACTGGGGTATCTAAGGGAACTATCAAATGAGCGATAACTAACTGATCAAAAGATAGGACTCTCCCTATCAATCCTAAGCGCACTAGGAATACCACAGGTCAGACATTAAGATCGGAAGCTTCTAGAACAAGCCCTTCTGACGATGTAGAGTAGCTATCTATGTTACCGTTCCCATTTGCTCCCTTTGTGAGATGATATCATGGACTCTTAGATGAGACAAAATATCATTCAATATAATGCTCACTCATTATTAGGCGGCCTCCTAAAAAGCATTATAACTGTCAATAAGTTCAGAGTTGTTCACGTGCAAACTTGTGATTCTCCCTGTTAAAAGAGTGTTGAACTAAGCATAAGAAAGAATGTATAAAGGTTTTCCTCAGATTTGCATATGGCGTGTTGAAAAGTGCTTAATCTAAAATTCCTATGGAACTCGGTTAAAAGATTCACAATAGCTCGGATAGGGGGAGAGGAACAAAAAATGTTTCTTCTAAAAGTATGAGCTGAAAAGCATTAGTTCTCAAGTTTGACCTTGTCTACTTTGGAATCAGAAACCACCCATAAAAAGAGCTGAACTTTATTGTAGACAGTAAAAGATCCATATGGATGTCTTCTGGATTCACAAGAAGGAGAATTATCATTTAGTTCATTTTAAGAAGTCTATCTGAGGTTTCTGAACTTGAAGCCAAACACTTGATAAACATTCAATAAATTGATGCCAGTGAAATCATTGCGAAAATAATTTCTACAATGAAGTCTCTTAACACTAAGTTGCGACAACTTCTCTCCTCTTACGATTCTATGATTATAGAACTTTTTAAAAGAAAAGCTTACAGCTTCTGCCATTCATCTTAAGTTTTAGACGTAAGCAACAAAACATAACTGAAAGACAACTTACAACACAAAAATTGATTAGTTAAAATAAAAAATTAAGTTAAGTTAAAACTATGAAGCGCAAGATATATCATTTGGCAGGTGTAAAATTACGTATCGAAGGCAAAAGGTAATCTATTTCCCAGAAAACTGTTCTGACTTCTGTACCTCACCAAGAGTTAATGGAGTTCTCCCAGAAACAGCAGGATAGAATGTCAAAGCAACCACGCGGGTAAGGAAGTCTAATTCTCCCTCCAATTCCTCAAAATCATACAACAACGAGAGGCGTGAAGCATCTACACCATTGAGACGTGCACCAGCTCCAGTAACAGCCATATCTTCTGAACTAACAGAGCCAGGTAAAGATATTAAAATATTTGTTCCAGTTGCACAGTTAGGTATTGAAGCACCCTGAGAAGAGTTTGAAACATATGGAGAAATAAGATATCGTTAGCATATGTACAATCTAAAGTGTAGCAGGAAATAAGAATGTTATATGCAACATCCATTGGTACTCCAGAAAATGATGAGAGGACCAAACACATAGAAATAGTAAGGAAACTGGCTACTCAAAACAAGATAGAGGAACCCATTTGATAGTCACTATTTTCATATTTTGTCAAAGGAATATGTGTGTGTGTGTGTGTGTGTGAGAGAGAGAGAGATGAGAAGTGACGACAGCCCACTAACAGAAAAAAAAAACATTTGAAAACTAATTTACTAAGAACCAAAAGGTAGTATCATATGTGTAACCATAATAAGTTCTATCAGATGGGGCCTAATGCCAACATGCACAATTCAGATAAATGAAAACTTGTAGATCCCACCATCACCCTGCCGCCTTCCTCACAGAACCCTCCATCTATCCAACAAGATTGTTTAATCTATATATTTTCTCTTTCCTTTCTGTTTGAGAAAAGAAGAATTGTACCACTAAGTAATCGTTCCATAAAAGAAGGGAAAAAAGTGACAATCTTGAGTCTTGACAAAAGAAGGTTCTGAAAGGGCAAGAAGACAGACTTCGCTTGGCCTCCTCAACGAATTCCGTTTAAATCAAGCGAATCATAGAAAAAATTCATATTTCATTTAGTTAACCACCCCCATGGCGCCTACACACCCAAGGACAGCGAATTCCATTCCCGAAATCCTTTTGTGTATGGGAGACTGGGAGTGTACATCGTATCACGTGACATCAATAACCCAGCTCACAACCAAAAGTGAATATGAATTTGTGAACTCTTTCACGTCACTGTCACAAAAAGGATTCTCACATCTATGTATAAACATTCCACATTTCTTTATTATTAAATGAGATAAAACTAACCTCCACAACAAGTTTGAGTCCATCCAGGTCTCGACCAGTTCTAACATCAACGGTTGAAGGAAAGGTCATATCATCTGCACCATGTGAGACAGTGAGAAGAAGCTGACAAACATGGCAGGGCTCACTGAGGTAAATGAATAATTCAACTACATCTGCAGCCTGAGGGCAAACCTGAACATTCAGATCAAGCAAGCTACATATTAAACAATGAAATTTTACACAAAAAGGGCCCACAAATATAATAAGAAACAATATTCAAATTAAGATATTAAAAAAAAGGATACTTTGTTCAACAAATGTCTTATTTACAGGAAAGTTGACATACCCAGACCAGATCTTTTCTCTTGAAACTCAGAAGACCAGCTCCATCATTAGAATTCGGGAAAATGCTGGGAACAGGCTTAAGAAAGCAAGCAGGTGGCCGAGATAATACCTGAGACAAACAGCTTTGTGAATCAAACATCAAATACTGTACTAAACCGAGAAGGCAACATACAATATTCTATGAATGATCTCCATGCATAGTATACAAAGAGTACAACCATCAAAAATAAAAGTCAATTAGGAGTGCTCCAGTCATTCCTCTTAAACCTACATATAAAGTCTAGAGAGACTGATACTAGAATATAGTAGTCAAATACATCAAAATCAATAATAGAAGACAACTACCTGTAACCCATGTAAGACTAATAACAGATAGAGATAAGATCCTTTGACTTTACTGGCAACCAAATCTCATGATGATTACATGTTTAACAGTAGAAACATAATCATAATTTGAAAAATTTGCTCCTAACTGTACCCATAATCACCAGTCAGGAGGATCAGTTAACTAATGTACCTTCAACTTTTACATGCATTTGAGCAACCCAGTCCAATACTCTATTACAAAACGGCAACATCCATGACACCAGTACCCCAATGCGTTAAGTGAGGCTCAAGCCAAAGGCGGCTTGAGAGGATAATTTCTAAGATGCAAAAGCAATTTAAGTGAACCATTTCAGTTTTCTACTGGCCTGACTCACGATCAACGAAGCCATTTTGTAAGTAAAAGAGGAAAGGGTTTTGAGAAAGATATGCCACGATAAACTGGAAAATAGAAAAGCTCAAAGTAAGACTTGATGCTAGTGAACAGAGTTCATGCATCAGGCATAAGACATAGCAAAGATACAGAAGGTGGTCTTATATTTGTTTTCCTTTTTCGCAAATCATGACAAACTACAAAACTAACGTTATCAATGTGGCACAAAAGACAGCCTGTTGCCTAAGATTATAAATTTAGCGAATTCCACAGAATCACATACATGCAAAGGAAAAAGTGCAATTGATGGAAGATGCTTGAACAGCCTCATGCCAAGGAACATCTCCAGCTGCTTCTGACGAGAACTGTCCACGACAGCATTTTTGTATCTTCTCTGAAGAGTTATTTTCATGTTTTGTGCTGCAGCTAATTGTTTAAACTTGCCACCTTCGTCATTGAATATGTTAAGTATCTGGCTATGCATTGCTTTAGAACCAGTGTAAAGTGTAGCATGTATATCCCCAGCAATCAAAAATATATCTGCAAGTATAGATACAGGTGATAATATTGTTGACCTCTTAAACTCCTCAAATGACATATCAAATCTCTTCCATGGTTTATCTGGGCATGGATGGTTCCAAGTAGTTGTCCTAGTATTATGATCTATATAATATGCCTTCCCTGTCACTGCATCAGACCGCTTTTCCCAGCCTGGTGGAAGTGGGGCAATGTATCCACTGTAATTATCCACTGACTGAGAGTCAAATGCCAAATCACTGTCAAGCGAAATCCCTAGCCTTCTACATTGCTCTACAAAAACTTGCAGAGCTCCGAAATAACTAGCAGCATTTGTCCTATCCAAAGAATCAGCACAATTGAAACGTAACACTCCATTTTGATGTGATCTTAGGCAAAATGCACCTTCAAACTCGTCCGTGTAGATGACTTCACCTCTACAATGGCCTATGCGCTGACGTGAAGGTAGGTAATCCCCTTCACTAATGCCAATGGCTATTGTAGGTCCTTTAAGGAGTCTCCAAAGCCCTTCAATTGTTTGCTGCTCACCCTTCAACTTAACAGTCGCATGCCAATCATAATTAATTAAAACAAGTTTGGTAGAAGGAAGCTTCCCAGATGATCTAATAAAATTTAAAGATTCCTCAAAATGGTGGACCAAGATAGATTCAGACTTTCCCTCTGCATTCCGAAGCAAGTTTATGCACACAATTGGAACAAAAGGATTCTTTTTCTGGCTCCCACCAGTAGCCAAATTGAAGTTTTGAGCATCATATCGCTTGCTCAACCTTTCGTAATACTCTGAACTGCCCTTGTAAGGATCATTTTCAGCAACATATATTTCTGCCTCTGCTGCGGTGATCTTCAGCTCAGCACCCCACCAAATGGGAATACTGCCCCTCCGCCAAATGTATGTAGTAAAAGGAACACTCTGTCCAGTCCTTTTAGGAACCCAAACAAGCTGTTCACATTCAACTTCATTTCCTGCAAAAGGTATTACAAGTCAGTATACAAAACATTACAGAAAACAGGAAATTATAACGTGAAAAAAAAACCTTGAGGGATTTATTTTTATAATTATAAGAGAAAAATGTATTACGAAATTAGAGAAGATTTTACGAACAATAAAAAAGAAAGAGCCCTGTAGAAAGATCAATATAGAGAACAGTGTCACCCTTTACATCAGTAAGCAGCCCTAGAGAAATCCCCAAAGAGCCTCAGAACTGGTGATTCTATAATAGATAATGGAACCCACAATTGATATCCTGAGAATGAAACTATGAAAGCTGCCCCTCGTGTCTTTACAGCTCAAAACACAACAGGTATTCTATGGGGCAATAAATTTGGGACTATTAGACACTGTCCAACATTCTTCTTGGGATTTTGAGTTGACAGTAAGCTCTAGAATCTCTACATAGGAAATACACATCTTGTCCACCATTTGCTTAGACAGGAAAATTTGAGATGATGAGACAAAAATCAGTTAATGTTAAACTCACCTAAAAGGAGATTCTATTATCCTCCATGGACTATACAATGTATTCAGATATTAAAATGATTTCTCAAAAGAAAGGATATATAAGTCAACTACAGACAGCAAAGTTGACCACTACACTCACCCATTATGATTACCCATCTTGCACCAAAGTAGACCATTTGACCAACAGTCTGACCTCTAATTTGTACTCTTGCTCTCCCCCAGCCGCACAAGAAAAATACTCTCCATATCTTTAAGGTAAGCAATTCAGAGATACCAGGATTAAAGGACACATTTCAAAGCAACAATTCAAGCAGTATTAGATGATATGTACGATTTGAAGTTAGAAGGCAGAAAACACAATTGACAGAGCATATAGATCACTTGACAAAGAATCCTGTCCTACACAAAGTTTATACAGGAAGCTCTTCTAGCTAGATAATATCTCTCATTCCACAGCATGCAAATACAACAACATGAAAGGCAGCAGGTCATCACAAGATTACCCACAAAACTTTGAAGGAAAAAAGAAACTGGACTCACGATATTCTACCTGTGCCAAAACATGAATTTAATCCCCTTGCCAGATATCGAGTACCAGGATGCAGTCTGCTTCGGCGAGCAACGAGAGCAATGATGCCTTCTTGTTGACCTAGGCTCCCAAAGCTTCGAGATTCTGCAAACCCCTATGGTTCGAGATGAGCAAATGAACAAAATGAATAACCGGACCCGAAGTTCAAATGGCATTGGCTATAGGAAATACAGACTTAGAGAATTTGAAACAAACAAGACGAATGGAGGATACAGTTTGCATAACAAAAGGAAGAGCACATAAGCCATCAACAAAAACGGAAGAATAATAATAATAACGATAAAAAACGCAAAGAGAACCCAAGTAAATAGCCAAAAGAAAGAATCAACCAAAAGGTGAGAACAGTTCTGAAGAAAAGAAAAGAGCAATTTATTGGTAAAAAATCTTGCCAAGAATTCACCCCACACCATGAGCGACATTTTTACAACAGGAACTTCTATAAACAATCTCGAGATAAGACCAGAGCCACCAAAGAATTGAAAGGTTACTGGTATCTCACTCAATAGTGATGTAACATAATAAAACCATTTATGACGTATGCACAATTGCACATACTCACACACAGAAGTGAGAAAGAGAAAGTTAACAAATTATGATGCAGGCTACCCGAAATCTGTGCTTGCCATCATACTAGTATCAAGGAACACTAAAAAGAAATTGGGGACTGAAGAATGGAGAGACGGAAATGACACATAAAAGACATGACTATAAAGTTTTTAAGGTCACTCATGTTCTAACAAAGACACTTTTTTGCTAGACAGTAGACAGTAGACAATAAAAGAACTAACAGTAAAACATCGTAAATGAAACCTACTGATATTCAATTAGAGCAAATAATGAGTTTAAACCTGTAAAAGAATGACACAATGCTGAGGAAGCCCTATGATCTTGAAAGGAGAGGACAACCACCCATTCCAAACAAATTCATCATCGGGATGATCCAAGGTCATCCGACTAGGGAAAGGTCGACTAATGTCCCTTGTCTCACAAAAGTAATGCTTCCCATTAATGTCGAGCTCTGGTAATTCTTGAATGTTCTTTGCTTCTCCTTTCCCAATAGGTTGAGGATTTTGCAGTGGGATCTTGATCCATTGACTCTCCATTACAGTGTAAATGCAACCACCACCAGGTAAATTTGGAATGGTAGCAGCCAACTTTGTTGCAACAAGAAGCAAGCCCAACTCTCCCAGGGCTGCATACCCTAAAATTGCCCTCGCATATGTTGTACTCTTGCACAGCCATTTTGAACCATTTGTTATAAAATCTACAGCTTCACGTTCAGACTTGAAAACGTCGACCCCATGCTTTTCAAAATAACGAAGTGCACCAGTAGTAGGATCAACAGAAATTACTTGGGTGTCAACTCTGGAGGACAAGCTAACAACAATATATACTTCACCAGAATCCAAGGTAAGAACAACAACAGATGTATCCCTTAAAGCACCACCTACACACACGAAATCAAAAAACAGAGGAAACCATGAATCATTAATAAGTTCAGTTATAGACCACAAAAAACAAAGTGAAGATAGATGAATGAGAAAACAGATTCCAGTTTTCCGCAGTCAATGTCTCATTGAGCCCTAATGTATATAAAAAGCTGGTAAAAATTCTGTAGTATAACAGCTAATAAAATAAGGCCAACAGCCGAAGTCTAAACTGTGACATTGGAAATATCAGTGCGCGTAAGAGAGAGTGTCAGGAGAAATAAAAGGTCTCTATGCATTATTCGATTGACAACCATATGACTCCTACAAGTGGACACCGCACGAAAACCTCAGATCCACCAATGTACAGCGGACAATGTCCAGGGGAAAGAGTATGAGTTGCTGTGATATAGCAGATAAAGATGCTCTCCTTCTATCTTCAATTTAAGAGTACCTTCTTCGTGACAACACAATTGATGTACAGAAAATATAAGACAAACAAGTCAAAAGGAATCCATGCCATTCAACTGGAAAAACTCCATGTAATCGTCCGAGTTATTCCAAGACCAGGGATCATACTCCAGAGATAAACAACAAAAGGAAGTTTCCGTGCGCATTTTAAAAGATAAAAAACTCAAGGAAACCAATTCAGCACAGTGATTAAACTCGTACACAAGATCACGCAGGATGCATACAAATAGATAAGCAGAAACCAAAAAGAAACGGTTAAGGTCAAACCATCATGCAATAAGGTGATTTATTTAACATGCGAAAGGTAGGACAAGGACCAGGAAGCAAAAAGAAGAAAAGGCAAGGGGCTGGACTACTTGAGTCTAACCGCTTCCGCTTCACAAAGAGGATTTTTGGAAGCACTTGAACATTGTGCCAATAAACATATACATACCAGAATCATTGCTTTTCAGATAAAATTCACCTCAGTCCAAACTTTTAAAAACCTCAAAGGACAGCTCCTCTTACACCTCCAATAATATATCAACTCTAAAAAAATACATTTCCAAAATGCAACAATCCAGCACTACTCAACTAAGCATAACATTTCTACTCTCTTCAATCCAAGGCAAAATTTTGAACAAAAAACATCTGCTGATCCTAGGCAACAACGAACGGCGGAACTTAGTGTTGCCATTTCTACCAAATTCATATATTTTTCTACCTTTTCTACTATTTTTTACCTCTTTTCTACCACTTTCTATCTTTTTCTACCATCTTCAAAAATTATGGGTAACAACGGTGACCCCTTGCACCCTTCTACCTCGGCCCCTCGGCAACAACATCTTAAAACTATATTGATAACACAATCAACATTGTACTCAAATTTAGTACTTCCTCATCCACAATCCATAAATATCGAGACCGAAACCGGAAAGCCGAAAACATCTCCTTAAGTACAAGTGGAAAGAAACAGCTCAATAACATCAAATACCAATGCACCAATTCACAAACTCTAAAGATTGAATCTTTCTTCATAAACACAAATCATCATGACCAAAGAACCAAAACCCAAAAACAATATCAACATAAAAAAAAAAAATGGCAACAAGTGCCCACCTAATATTATGATCACCCAAGCAACAATGTACTAAACTTTTAGCACTTCATCATCATAATCCATAAATACCGAAACCGGGACCCGAAAACATCTCCTTAACTACAAGTACAAGCAGCTCAATACAACAAATATCAATGCACCAATTCACAAACACTAAAGATTTAATCTTTCTCCATGAAAACAAATCATCATAACAAAAGAACCAAAACCCAAAAACAATATCAACAAAATAAAGATTGCAACAAGTGCCCACCTCGTGATTCCATATCACACTCACTAACCAAGCTCACTCCTCAACAAAATCCACAGAATTTGATTAATATCACTCAAAATCTGCAAAGAAACCAACCAATCATATAAATTAACCCAAGATAACATAATGTCCAAGAAATGTAACATTAAACCAATCAAAATAAAAGAAATAACAACTTAATTAGCTAAATTGGCACCTGGGATTTTCATGAAATTATCATATTTTGCCCAGATCAGACCATCCAATATTTGTGCCCTGCGATTTAGATTTAGGGAGTAATTTATGCTTTTTTTGTGGGTTTTTTGTGTAAAGTTGAAATGTCAAAGCAAATGATGGGATAACTTGTGATTGTATGTAAAAAAATGGTCAAAAAGTATGATCTTTACTGAAATATTTGGTTGGTCTAATTGTAACTGTAAAATGAAAAGAAAAAAAATGTATATTTTCTTGAGGAAATAAAAACAAATTAACCAAATGTTTTAGTTCAACTTGATTATCACAAATTATTTGAAAAGATGGTAGACCAATTTTTTACAAGTTAACTTTTTGTAAGTTATATACATTTATCTAAATTAGTTGCAAACTTATATATTTTTATTTGGTCAGCATGGTTTGGTCTACCTTGCTTTATTATTTGATTTTCTCGTGGCAAATGTAGATTTTCTGATGATTATACTTTTTATATGATTTAATTCGGAATTTAATAAAATTAAATTAAAATCAAGAAAACTTAAAGAGAGTTCGAGTGGACTTATTTCACAATTGCGATGGATTTTTCTACCAAAAAAAACAAATACAATGGATTTATCAGGAAAAAAAAATTGAGTTTTTAAGTTTGATGGTAACTTGTATCACAAATGCAATGGATTTTTCTGCAAAACAAGAAAAACAAATGTAATGGATTAATTAGAATAAATTGAGTTTTTAAGTTTGATATTACAAAAAAACATGAAAATGCATTCAATAACTAGACTCATGTGAATTTATTCTAAATATCTTATACAAATTAGTTGCTAAGCCCGTGCAAGTCACAGATTATATCTCTTACTATAATCGGATTTTTAAGAGAAGTTGCTTATTGGTCTCATCTAAAGATGGGAGTTCTGTTTCATTAGGCGAGCCTGATCAAGACACGTACTCACTCCATTACACACCAATTCAATTATATTACCATTACAATACACATAAATTGATGACAAAGCATATAAATTGTTCAACTTAGGTGTCAATTTCTTTCTATTTTTCTTTTTCATATACACAAGACTTCATTTCATAAATATAAATTGAGTACGTACATATTATTCTTATATATATGGTAATTGTAACTAGTAAACTTAATTAGAGAATTTTACAACCATGTTAGCAAAAAAAAAAAAAAAAAATTGGATAAACAAAGGTAACATAAAATTTATTTTTCTAAAAAAAGACTTTTGTTTGAATATGATTATCCTAAAACCCAAAAAAGATTACATTTGTTGTATAATAGGCTTCACTTAAGAAAAAAAAACTTATAACAAATACTCAATGTCTTAGTAACCTTAAAATTGAGAAGTATTAAAACATGTAAATCCGGTAAATTCTCCATATTTGTTTTTTCATACATGCCGATATTATACTTTAAACATCAAAAACTCATTACATATAATTTTTAAAAATTTACAATTTAATCATGTTGGACATACATTTATCTAAACATTTTTTCATAATTATACCATTCATTATCTTGAGTAATTAATGATCAAAATATAAATCGTATAAAAAACATTGCGAGGAATTGCTCGAAGGTGGCATCACAGAGCTACTTTTTCATTTCTAATTTCAACTTAGTAGAAAAAAGTTGGAAGTTATCATACTATGTTTAATGCTTGCATATGATTAGCTAGCATTTGTTATCAGAACTTCTTTTGTTTCACTACCAGTCTACACTCTACAGCCACTACCATTTTATTACCAGTATCATAAACCTCAACATAAAGAAAATGTTCTCTATTCAGTTATCATCTTATCGTACTCCCTCAACTCTGAAGTCTTAACATACGCGAAAAACATTCGGTGTGACCATTACTAGAAGCAAATAAAAACTAAGTTCATTTTGCGATGTCACAAGTCTAATCATTAGAATACAATTACAGGGAGACAAGTCCAAAACTCCAAACCACACAAGTACAGTGGCGAAAAAAAGACAAAATTTCACATTGCTTCTAAAACACAAAAGGCAAATAGTCACTAGTAGAACACCTAAAGTTCAATAATACAATCCTCAGTCCTGACACTACATTTCAGCTTACATTCTATCCTCCCTCCTCCTTGGTGCACATCTAATAATTTCGTCGACCCTGAGGAGCCCCTCAGCTGCCTCGGTGGCAGACAATAACACCGCCTGCTTGACTTTGAAGGATTCTGAAATTCCTAGTTCTGCCATATCTCCCACCTGCCAAGATTTAATTCATAAAAAAATTAGGATGATCGTGACAGGAGAACCAGTGGAAGGCTACAGATTGTAGGGAACCTAGCTGAACCCTAAATGGGGGAAGAGAAAGGGGAAGAGGGGAGGGGGGCGATAAAGAATAACAAGCAGACAAGTACCAAATCCCACCTAAATGGGGACAAGACGAACATTAGAACAACCTTCACTTAGAACTGTCATATTTGAAAATTGAAGTATTTGGTCGAAGGCCCTGAGCTGTGTGATTCACAAACAAGGATCGGGTATGTATATGGCCACATGATATATGGGTATGAGTCTAATATCTAACTTGAGACTCGGGCTATGCCAATGTCATCGAACTGTCTATCCAAAATTCAAAAAAAAAATTTGCAGGTATGTTGACAGGTCTAAAATTTATCCTCCCAAGTCTCTTCATCATATAACTCAAGTGTCTAATACTAAACCATGACCTGGTCTCTCAGAATGCACTATACATGCTCCCAGACATGATGAGTCAAATTTAGACAAGGTCATGGCTTATATTTTCCCCAAAAAATAAACAAAAGCAAATAAGTGAACAGATAATGTTTATTAAATGGAACAGAGATAGACTGCAGTCTTAATAGAACAGCGACAACAACCACCCATTATTGATCCCACTCTAGGCGAGGTCTGGGTAGGTGCATAATGTACGCAGCCTAACCCCAAACTAGCTTAGAAAGACTAGTAGATAGGCTGTTCAAGCAAAAACATTTTCTGCATGAGTAAAACGCATATAGCAAATTGAAGATAAAGCTCACTTTAGTATGTTCCAGAATAAAAGAGCACTTACAGATCCAGTAATGACGTCGATTCCAGCAGTGCTGCCTTCCTTCTGGTGCTCAGCACGAAGTTTTGAGATCAACTCGGCACTGTCCAATCCCGCATTATCAGCAATGATTGTTGGTATGGCCTGGAGAGCCCGCGAAAAAGCTTCAATAGCATGAGACTTCTTCCCAGGAGTCTTTCTAGCCAGTTCATCTACCTCTTTTCCCATCACCATTTCAGGCCAGCCACCCCCAAGCAAAACCCTACTGTCATTCACTGTCTGGGACAGCACACACAAGGCATCATGTAGAGACCTTTCAGCCTCATCAAGAACATGATCACTGCACACAAACAAAAATAATCCCTGTAATTAAATCAACAGAAATAACGCAAAAGCCAGAACGACCAATCATGCAGGTTTAAAGATACATATCCACATACATACAGCAAATGCAACAAAAAGTTGCCCAGCCTCATTATTGATAAATTATCTTTCACAGCTTTAACTGGATTTTCCAACATGGCAAATTTGTTTAACTCAGATGATCTTAATTCGTTAAGAATATGCATTAAAAAGTAATTTGTTCAGCTGATCTACATGAGAGCTACAGCTTTCTTAACGAATTAGGAGAACATGAACACGAAAGCAACCCAGACATTTTGAAGATAACGGAATTCTGACAAAACAAAAGACCAATTTTTCATCCTGACTATTTCAACATGGTGGAAGAATAAATATCAGAATACACACAGAAGAAAGGCTTTTTCTTATTCAAAAAGGGTAGCTTGAGTTCATAGTATGGTATATATTAGTAAAGAAGTCCAAAACACACACCAGAAAATTGTTGGAAAGCACCTTCACCATCATAATGAGTGTCTATATGATTTTTAACCATCAGAAGCCCAAATTTACTATAAGTAGCCCCTCGAATAAATGGCAGGACAATGAAGCTAGTCTCTAATAATAGCCTGGGGGTTCACCAATCCTACGATCTCCGTGCTATTCAGTTTGAAGGGTCCCTAGGCAAGTCAGACGCATTATGTGCACAAGTTTTTCACCATCCATCTTCAGAAAGGGTCCCTAGGCAAGACATGGGTGAAAATTTCAAAACTAGTGTTTTCTTGTCTTGACAAAATTACTGATCCCCACCCTCAACCCTCTCCCACAAGATAAATACATAAAGAAGAAATTTCATCAGCTGAGTAAAATATACGAACCTTTGGTCCAACTAGAAAGGTATCACCGAAAAAATTCCCATAAGACATGATTATGAGTTGGAAATACTAATTCAAATTCTAGCATTCTAGAAAAAATAATACAAAAAAACCAAAATTTATGACTCAATCTTAAATTTAAGTACCTTGCACCTCTCAATACTACTGTGCATGCCTGTCCCATCTCAACACCAGAGAAATGAATTAACTTATCTTCCCCAATCATGATTTCCTCAATTAGCTTGCAGTGGCCAAGTTTAACTGATTCAGGATTATCAAATGTTGATGCAATGTCACCACCAGTCACAAGAGCAAGGCGCTCAATACCATCAAAATCAGCATGCTCAATAGCAAGAATTCCAGCATCAGCAAAGAGTTCCTCGGGGAAATTGTATATCAACTGACGATTGACAAAACAGTTGATTCCATGACCTATTATCTTGTTCACTTTCTCTCTCATCTTCTCTTTTTCTGCCCCCTCAATCTCTGCAACTTTAGCCATTGAGTCAACACGTACTCGTGCTCCATAGATCTTTACTTTATCTGTGTCCATAGCTGTGTTTGCTACCAAAATTTTTGCATTCTCAATACGCTTAGGCTGGCCGACACCAATCTTCTTGTCCAAAATAAATCTAAATATATTCGACCAAGATTAAAGTTAGCATCATATAAATGAAAGCATACACTAGTATAACTGAATAAGTAAGTTCCTACGATTGTTTGCTTTAATGATATATTTATCAGACTACATTGAGAAAAAACATGGAATAACAAAATTAATTCCATAAATATAAGAATTTCAGGAACAAATGAGAAAACGTCAATAAGCAAAACAGATCCATTTCTAAGAGCACTTAGATTCAGAAGAATCAGCTTGGTAAAAAAGAGAACAGTACTGTTGTATAAGGAAATTATCCTCAAAAGATAGGCGTACCCTTCATCTAGAAATGAATCTCTCAATGAACCTCCAGGCTTCTTGATAATTTGGATGGACTCCAAGTTTGTGCTTCCCTGCAAATTGTTAAGGCTTGACCATAAGCAATGAACTAGAAGTAAAAACTTATGCAATGCTAAATTTTGACACCACCAGAAACAGAACAGACGCAAAAGGAGTTGAAGAGAAGGAAGTGGACAAAAGCTCTACAAGTCTGCTCTTGTTTGAATATATAGAAAGGGGATCTTACCTATTAGACAAGAAACACTGACAGTGCCTACACATTTAAATAATATGGAGAGATACCCTAGAAACTCACTATACTGACAAAAAGTTGAAAGATGTTTACTCTATGTGATGCAAAGAGGGACTCAAAAACAGTATCCACAGGAAGAACACCCGACAGAAAAAAAAAATGAAGAAGGCGTTCCACGAAGAAGCCAAACAAAGTATGTCATAATCATGAAATCAAAACAAGGCCGTAATGCGACCGCATTGTCAAGGATTTAGAGTTTACAGCAACCATGATTTTTGACCAAATAGCCACGATGCTGCAACTCATCCCCATAGCTTGCAAAATTGGTTCCTCGACCGAAACCGCTTTTCGATTCCATGGACATAATGGCTGTTTCAACCCCTTCTAAGTGGGAAATATCCCCTTCTTTATCCAAGAAGATTCCCCATTCGTATGACTAACATGAGAATATATTGATGAATAAAAAAAAATTAGAAAAGAAAAAAAAAACATTTTTTTGAGTGTGAGAAACACATCCATGATATCTATAAATATGCAAGCAAATACAACATAAGCACATAAAATGCACATAGGTTGTGCGAAAGTAACATGATAAATAAAATTTGAACAAAAAGCCAAATGGGTTTGAGTTAATCACCTTCAACCTCATCACTGCATCTACTGCCATGTTGGCAAAGTGTTCCTTGTCTTGAGCCAAAATTTTAGAGCTCAATGTAGTCCTTGCAATGTTCATCAAGTCTGACCTGAATTTCTCTGCATTTTACAGGTCCGTGAGCATCAACTTTAAAACGTGAAGGAAATAAGCAAAAACATATTACTAATTACATTGCCAACAGTTAGTACCAGTATCTTGTTTATTGTCAACGACCACCTTCAACAATGCATTATGAGCACATTCAGCCGCCATTCTATAACCTGGACAACAAAATAAACAGATAATGAGAACAAAAGATATACCCTACAAGTGACTATAAAATAGCAAGACACAGAGCCTCCGACTGTCAGTATTTTTAGTGGCGATATCGTCAGTATTATTACTGTCTCTAAAATGTCAAAGGACAAAGTAACACGAGAGGTTCTGGATGACCAGAAAATATAAATCTTGTGATGTAGGGTAACAACCAAAAAAACTTAGGTGGAGCTTGCTAGGCAACTCAGATCTGACCGATAGAATGACAGCATAACTTAGACCCAAAACTACACATCAATTAATAACTCCACAATTTCAACTACACAATTTACTATCTCTTCTTACGATTTGAGGTATTCTCCCCATGTTGGGAGAGGATGAGGGAGAAGGAGGGATATTTATCAAAAACAAATGTCTAGGAAGACCAATGTCTTCATAGCCATAAATATACGGGTATGTATCATAATGTCAAAGTCCAAAGACAAGTCAAGGAGACAAAGAAAGAACGTACATCTTTGACACCTCAAGACAGCTATATTTACCACAACCCGTCACAATAAAAGAATTGTTTTGCCACACTAACTAATAAAAATAACCAGTCCATCCTTCCTCAGGAAATGTGATTCAGGCTAACTCACATCCATAACACTCCACCTCTACAAATAACTGTTTGCTCAGACTCCAAGCATTTTGCTGCCATCCATCGAGGTGTATCCTTCCGACCTTCTAGTTTTGCCTGAGATTTCCTCATCATAGGGCACATGACACAAGTTCAGTCTTCCAATGCAACCAAACATTTTCTTATTAGTGATTCTCTTAAAATTTGTCTAGTTAGAAAGTCTAGATGGATGGTAAAGAAAAGGAAGTCCAAAAAAATCCCTATATAGAAGTCCCAATTTCCTACACCACCAAGTTGAAAGAGACAGATATCTATCATATCAGGTTCTTGCCTATATCTTTCAACCAAAAGGCTGACATGCTTATTCTATTCCTTTCTTTCCTCTTCACTTCCCGCTTCTTACCACTATCAATCATGTTACGAAAACACAAGAGCTGCTAAATAAATCAATAGGGGATGAATGACATCACCCAAGAGACCAAACACATTCATGTCCTTAAAGTGGCACACCGCACAATCTTTAAGCTTTTCCTTTCAAATTAACCAATCTTAACCCTTTCTTTGGATCCATGAACTTGGAGTTAAAGGAAGCAAGAGAAACAAAAACACAGTTTGAATCCCTTGTGAGAAACCATTGAAGAAAAGGAATACATATAAAGCGCACTGAAACCCCTAATTCCTTAATAAGTGAAATCGCTCCTTCAGTGTAGTGTTTTGGAAGAAAATGGCATTAGTGTTGCCCCTCCCCTATTTATCCCATCAACTCCTAGTCATTTCCGTCCACAATTGGCAACCAAACACTGAGGAAAAGTCTAACCAAAGTTTACCCAACAGATCGAAACCAAACTACATAGGTGTTTGCATTTAAGTATTTAACATACTATTATGACTACAAACAAGCTTCTACTGCCGGCCACTAAAATTCATGGTATTTGAAGGAACAACTTGAGGTGAATGCCAGCTTATTAAACAAATAAAAAGTTAACATAAGGACTACGACCCCCCACCATATCAACCAAACTCTCTGGTTATAAGTCTCGAGCACCCAACCAACACCATTCCCCCCTACACAACTCAACAACCTGGTAATTCTTTCGAGCCCTCACACAGCTGACGTGTGTCTCCCAAATACACACCTGGGGTCCCATGTGAAGCCAGTGTCGGGACCTTTTTGTCTAAGGTAAACCAAGAATGAAACACAATGTGGTAATATATCAAATATTGTTTAGGTCGCTGGTAAACTTAACAAGCGAATTAGAAAGCTAAAAGGGTAACAATTGAAGCACAATCTTCGCTCAAGTTAGAGTAGTGCACAAATGCAAGTAGTCCCTAATCCAAAGATATAGTAGCAAAACCTGACTAACTATTGGACCTCTAAAGTTCAGCTAGCTTAACAAGAAATTATGACAAACTGGGCCATTCATAATTGGACCTCTATAGGACACCTATCAATGCATCTGTAATATCCATTTTATACATTTCGTTTTGGTTTTGTTAACAAAACACTGAGATCTGCAATGTGTAAAAAATTGCTTCTGCCAAAAAAAAAAAGGAACACAGATGTATCTTCTAACCTGATATTATTGTCATTGGATGAATCTTCATTGCAACCAGCTTTTCAGCCTCTCTTAACAGCTCTCCAGCCAAAACAACAACTGATGTAGTCCCATCACCAACTTCGTCATCTTGGGTCTTTGAAATTTCTAGCTTCATATTAAGGGCAAATTGACATAAGAGGCAAAATATTACCAAATTCCTTGTGGCTCCACTCAGTTATATTTCTAGCATTTCTACGTATATCACCAAACTCTATATTAATTCAAATGCCCCAATTCTTCCCCCCACCCCAATCCAAATCTTCAGAAGCTTGGCAATACATTTGCATGTACAAAGACTAATCCCAAAGGAAATATATGTAGTCTGCTTTAATCAGGTCTATATTGGAACCATACACAACATAAATATTAAATACGATGCAAAAGTAGCTTCTATTCAGCCTAAGAGGGTCAAAAACACTGCTTAAAGGATACCAATAAGAACTTTAGCAGCTGGATTATCAATATGGAGGGACTTCATGATTGTCGCGCCATCATTTGTCACAGTCACATTATGACCCCGACCAGTTGACTGCAAAATCTTGTCCTACACAAAAGCACATTTGATAAAGCATTATACAATGATACATGTACAGCAAACACAGAATGAAAATGCTTTATTATCTGAAAGCTAGGTCTAGAGTTTCAGAAGAACAATACCATTCCCTTTGGTCCCAAGGTTGTTTTGATTAAATCTTGAATGGCAATCGCCCCAACAAATGTCGACTGGAAAAATAACACAAAGTATATCAACCACCAAAATCTGAGAAAACAACACATTAACCACAAACTAGAGTCTAGTTACCCAAATGGCCATCCAGTAGCATACTTTCTTGCAACTTACATGGTTATAAAGCAAATCAATCACTAAATGAAAAATGCCCGTAAAATGGTAGAAGGATCATTTCCACTAAAATCGTGCATCACCGTATAGTGCAAAAAAATATCACAACTTAAGGTAAGAAGCTACAACCCTATTTGCTGAAGAAGTCCCTAGCGTTCATTTTAACATTATATGCAACGACAATAAATGCAAATCTACATCATGAAGAACGTTTTAAACTAGCTAAACCTCATATCTAAGGACAATAACTTACCATTCTGGCACGCTCTCCCTTCTCCTCAGACGCATCATCTTTCAAAATTCTATCAATCTATTCACAAATAGACAAAAGCCCAAATTACTCCACATTAATCAAACATCAACTCAAACAAAAGAAAAAAACCTTGGATTAAAAAAAAGAAAAAATTCTATCAAAACAGAAAATATCCAATACTTACCGCCATGTTAGAAGTCTATAACAAAACCCTGAAACACAGCAATCACCTACACAACAATATAAAACCCATCAGAAAATACATCCAATAATATATACTCGAAAATTAACTTCCAAATTCAACCCCAGTTCACAAGTACATAAAACCCGTGAATGTAGAACAACAACAAAATCACCCTGTGATCAATCTTCAAAAGACGGGCTCTAAGAAGGTTCAGATGTACACAGCCTTAACCCTAAATAGTAGAAAACAACAAAAACCAATAACTGCATACAGCAACTACGACGTCTCTTTCATATGTACGCAACCTCATCCCTAGCTAGTTAAAAACAAAAACCAATAAACACAATCGCCAACTACGACGCCTCTTTCAGATGTACGCCACCTTATCCCTAACCAGCAGAAAACAATAAAACCAATAACCAAATACAACAACAACTACGACGACAACATCAAAGTATGATCCTGCCTCGAAAGACTAGATTGGTTCAGATGCCTGCCGCCTTATCCCTGGGTAGTTAAAAACAACAAAACTAATAACCAAATACAACAACTACGACGACAGCAACAGAGCATGATCCGGCCTCGAAAGATAGGGTTGATTCAGATGTGCGCCACCTTATCCCTAACTAGTAGAAACCAACAAAACCAACACCCACATACAACAAATATTACGACGACAGCACCAGTGTATGATCCTGTCTCATAAGATGGGCTCATTTAGATGTACGCAACCTTAACCCTAACTAGTATAAAACAACAAAACCAATACCCACATACAACAAATATTACGACGACAGCACCAGTGTATGATCCTGTCTCATAAGATGGGCTCATTTAGATGTGCGCAACCTTAACCCTAACTAGTAGAAACCAACAAAACCAACACCCACATTCAACAACAAATATTACGACAGCATCATAGTAAGATCCTGCCTCGAAAAAGTCGGGCTCATTTAGATGTACGCAACCTTATCCCTAGCTAGTACATAAAAACAAAACTAATAACCAACTACGACCAATACTACGACCACAGCACCAGTGTATGATCCTGCCTGGAAAAAGTAGGGCTTAGTTCAGATGTACGCAACCTTACCCCTAACTAACATAAAAGCCGATTTCACAACGACGAAACCAATAACCAAAAACTCAACCAATACAAAACATCAAACTGCTCCACACCCAACACCAAATTAATCCCCATCAAATCATACCAACAATAACCATGTAAATAAATTTTAAGGAAATGCAAAAATGACGAAAATGGGAAGAGCCCATGATAAGTAACATGAAATCCAATGCAAAGAGACACATTTTGAGAAGAAATGTAAAAAACAGTAAAGTTAGGGCATTTACAAAAGTAGATCTCAAACAATGCAAATATTACAGCGGTAAATGAAAATGATAGAGAAAGGTAAAAGAAAGAAATGACGTACGAGGTGAGATGGATGGGAACGGCGGAGAGGACAGTGGAAAGTTTGAGAGTGTGTAGAAGCAGAGGTTTTTGTCTTTGTTTTGAGGGGGGTTTTTGCTACTTTAACTGTGTGACTTGACTGAGTGTGTGTGTGTGTGTGTGTGTGTGATTTGGGAGTAGTACTTGTGTAGTGTGTGTTTTTTGGTGGGCTTCACTATTTGCCTATTTGGGTTGTTGAGATTTTTTAGGTGGTGTTCTGAGTTAAATCATGAATTGGGTTTTGAAGTGTGAACGTAAGTTTAACACGTGTTATGATGGCACGATTTTGTAGTCACCTAGTATTGGGAGAGACCGTCTACTTTTATTATAAAAGTAGATCAAGTCGTGTTGGCCCAATAAAGACATATTAACCTACAACTAATTTGGGCTTATAGGGTACTAAAGAAGATTTATCTAGTAAAAATATGGTTTATTTTTATAATAAAAGTAGACTGTCTTCTCTAATAATTTGTGTTTTGTAAATAAGGTTATAGTTTAATAAAAAAAATTTAAATGGGGAAAATCCCAAGTTTGGCCGTTTCTTTCTATTAGTTTAACTTTTGATATTCCCTATTAATGACAAATTTGAATCGTATTTTTTTGTTGCTCCCATTTTGATGAATCTTTTTTTCGAGCCAAATTTTTTTAACGAACGTTCATAATCATAACACCGCCACCTTATTCATTCTTCACTCTCATACTCCTCCACCGAAAACCTTTCATCATTTATCTCTAACAACCTCATTTTCCATCCCCCTCCGATCCACCCCCTTATAGGGATATCAAACCACTCACCGTCTTTAAAGAGTTGGAGACCATCTTTTAGGTGGAGGGGGAGGTGACACGAGACTTGTGGGTCCAGGGGGGTCGGTGGGTCGGACCAAAAGGAGGTGGTGACGTGGTGGGAGGAGGAATATAAGTGGAGGCCGGGGTAGGACAAGGCGGAGGATCCAACGACATATATCAAAGGGAGAGAGGGGATGGAGGGTAGAGATGTGGCCGAGATGGGCTCGGGTGGTAGAGAGGAAAGAGAGGGTGGAGGAGTGGTATGAGGATAGGGGAGGTGGGGTGGAAGGAAAAGGAGGAGATGAGGGAGTGGGGAGAGAGGGTGGAGGTGATTTGAGCATGGAAGGGTGGTCATGGTTTTGGGGATTGGAATTAGTGGGTTGGAGTTAAAGAGTTGAGTGGATTGTTGGAGATAGGTGATGAGTTGTTGGTGGAGGAGTATGAGAGTGAGGATGAAGAGTGTGATGGTGGTGGGGAAAAGGAGGTTCGTTTAAAAAATTAGGCTCGAAATAGAGGTTCGTTTAAATGGGAGCAATATAAAAAAATACGATTGAAAACTAGGATTGATGGGGAATAATCAAAAGTTGGGATTAATAAAAGGAAAGCAGTCAAAAACTATATATGGGATCAATTTTTGCTTGGAAAACGGAATAGTGGTGTACCAAACCTATTTTTGTTCACAAAGTTGATAAATGGGATTATTTTTGTACATTTCAGGACTATTTTTATCTTACCACTTATAATTAAAATTAGTTTTTCCTTAATTATAATATCATTCACAATGTTCAAAATAGAATTATTCCTATTTCCGTTATTATGATTATTTTTATTTAACCACTATAATTTCTCATCCTACATTGTAGAAACTTTGTAATGAAGCAATAATGGGAGGTCCGAGTTGATCACTTTTTAGGGAAGGCAATAAAGCTGCAAATTGGTTTGCTAACAGGCACGTAGAGTGCAAGGAGAAGCTGGTGATTGTTCAAGGTCCACATCAAGAACTTCGAGATATTATTGGGGAAGATGTTTTAGGTGTTACTTGGGCCTTGAATTGTGAGGTTTATTGTTTCTAGTTAATTGAGGTTTCCCTCTCATTAGGATAAAAAAAAAACAATATGGGATTTTTGATGTGAATTCCAATGCCGTTGTTGGACTTCGTGGATAAATAAAAAGAATAAATGAATCAAAATAAGCCGAAAAAGCAAAACTGTACAAAATGTTGATAAAGTCAAGTAAAAAACCAACAACTCTAACTTTGGATGCATTAATTATAAAATCATTTTGATGTTTAAAAATAGAATTACTCCTTTGTACCAAAAAAATATAATCACTCCTATGTATTTCCGTTATTATGATTATTTTGTTTGACCGGCCACAATTCCGATTATTTTTGTCAAAATTATTCCTCGATTTTTTTTTTTTGACATTGGTCGAAACAAAGTCCGTTCCTCGAGTTTTTCGAGCTTCAAAAATTTTTAAATTGATTTACTTTAATAATGAAAATAGACGGTCTTTTCTAACAAATTCGTTTTGTCCGATCTATATCTATACCATATTGTTAAAAGGTGTTGTTGCAACAACATCGTGCCAAATAAGCATGCCAAATGTCGTAATATCGCAACTCATATGGTACAGTCAACTGCCAACTTGGCATGCATTAAAACCTACTTAATGTCATTTAATTTTGTTGATATTGATATAAGAACAACTAAATAATAAAATAATTAATATTATTTATCATGATACTCTAAAATTCTATATTCTCATTGACATAAGTGCTTCATAATTCAAAT
>CAAKMY010033832.1:0-12726 GCA_901111285.1 Corrigiola litoralis | reverse complement strand
TTGACCTTGACAGTTTTTGTGGATGAACTATACTAGAAAATTTGTCAATCTTTAGAGGACGGAGGGAATATTAGTCAAATATCGGTTACCTAAACCATCATTTAGCGATAATTCAGATTCCTAAAAAGCAAATTTTCCATCTAAGAAACACCTCCATTAAAATGGGCAGACTGTCAGACTGTCAGACTACCAATAATTAGAAGTGGTGATGGATATAAGAACTACTTATGCAATGAGCAAGAACCAAGGAACTGGATGGCCTTTCCTATTATTGAAAGCACTTCTTGTGATATCTTTAAACGTCAAACAGAGGGCAAAGGCATCTCCTAAACAATCCCACAAAATCTTGACATTATCTATACCTTAAACAAGCTTGGAGTTCACCACATAGCTTATGGCTTGGGACCCTTTGGTCACTAGCTCGAAGTCGGCAATCCACTTATCAAAGTGCTAGCATTCATTGACAGAAACTAAAGAAGACAACAGAAAAGGGCTGAAAGATAAGGCCGAACTCAGATTACATCTTCACTTTAAACAACAGATGACAGATAATCAAGTTACAAACTGACAATGAGCAAAATATATAGCCCATGGAAGTGAAGTGAAATTCTGGCTGCATTCCGTTGCTAGCAATTTCAAGCATAGACCTCTTTGAAGTCCCTTTGTATTCCAAATCCCTTTCACCCATCCGAAGTTGCAAAAGAAAATAGTGAATGGGTCCGTTTGTCCACCAAATCACTTGCAAACAAAACCAGGATTCATCTGTATATTAGCATAAGCTCTACAAAACAAATGACTACTATTAGGCTACCCACTGACTAATTTACTCGCTTGCAAACTTTGGCGAAATTTGCCAGTACTGCCTCAGGTCTTCCATATACATCAAGACCTCTACCGTTTGCTGATGTTATAGTGTTATACTGACAATTCCAAAAGCTCTCAAAGGAGATGTCCAGAAGATTATCAAACCAACTTGAAGGTCCTACTATACAACTTGAAGCTTCGACCTTCCACGTATCAATCAAGGACACAGGTTCTTTCTGGACACATGAGGTCTGTGCACCAATCAAGACAAAGCGCCAAACAGCAAATTGTTATCCCTGCAGAAAAGGACTCATAGGGATTCAACTTTCAGGTCCATTCTTTGTAACAGAAAAGCTGTACAAGTCACTTAGAATGGCCGCAGCACTTGATGGTACTGCCAATAGAATCATCAACCAGGATACCCATCTATCTTTTCTAGTTGCGATGCTGTGGTTGTCTCTGCAGGAGGATAAAAATGCAATTGTAAGGGATCCATAACAGGTAAAAATTGAAGGGGCATGAACTGTCAGATTTAGGCAGTAATGAAGGTACAGTTCACCTTCTTGAAAGGCATAATGAATTAATACCATGTTGAACAATCTTTATGCATGCAATACTAGATTTACGACTAACTAATGACTTAAAAGCCACAGATACAAGGTAGTCACAACAGGCATCAACCCAGTCATGATTAATCATACTTGAAGCGACAATGACCAAAGAAAATCATTGGCTAGGCAGAATCATGCCTTCCCACCCGAAACCCTTGCATGTAGAATTCCAGTGTGTAAAGATGACCTCATCATTACCTTTATGATTTCAAGCAACTTTCAGATACATTCCAAGGTATTATCAATGCCCACAATCATATCTAGATAAGACTCAAAGGCTGTTAGCTTCATGTCTTAGTCATAGGGCTTAATTGGTAAGAGGAAAAAAATTCCAATCTCCATCACGTAGAAGGGTAATTTCACAAATCAGTTACATAAGCAACTAGAATCAGTTCCAGTGAACGACCATATAATCTGATAAAACAAGAATGAGGACCAGAGGTTCCTCAAATTCTAATAATAACTGACAGGTACACAATTTCACAAGTTTGCATGAAGTTTATGTATTCATTACTGCGATGTGAAATTTAGTTTTCTTGTAACAAAACAGTTTTGTTTGGTGCAAAAACAACAGTATGTTCCATGTAAAAAGATGTGGTGCAGCCCCAGGAAAACTCAAATATACTTTCTGTTTTCCCTTTCTTGTTTGTTCTGTTCCCAAAAACCTAAACTACTAATACGTATGCCATTTATGCATGGAAACACTTGGACCAAGAGAGTCTTAGGCTAGCACCACACTTTTGTTTGGGTGTAATTTAATCAAAATACATGGCATGCTAGGGACAAAAAAGGTGCGATGTAAGGATAGAAAATCTGTCAAGAATGTTGTCAAATAGTTTGACAAGATGTCGGAGATGTCGGATAGGATGCAGGTTGACGAGCTTAAGTGTAGACATATGAGTGGTCCAAGGCAGTTACTTAGTTCGTAATCAGGTATTAAATGCTTGGCTAGAAAGGTGGAGAGGATCAAGGAGGAGTTCAGAGATTGAAGAAGAGGATCAAAGGAGGAGTTAAGAGAGTCAAACCAGTTCAAGAAAATCAAGAAGTAGAATATTGAAAGTCGAAAGGATCCCAAGGAAATAGAAGTACATGGTACAAAGGAGGAATACGGGAAGACTTGGCAAATCAGTCAAGACACTCTCTACTCGGCCTACATACCCTCTTCTACTCTATTTCACTAATTCTTACTCTAAATCATCATTATACTCTCATTGTATTTTAGTACGGAGTTGTATCCGAGATTACAGACATATCGACAAACAACTTACATAGTGAAACATTAACAAGGCTGGAAGATTAGAACCTTCCGTGGTTTTCCTATTTAAAGGGTTTTCCACGTACAAAATTGTCTTTATCTTCTTTTACTTTTGCTAATTTATTGCGTTTGTCCTTGCTAACTTACCCCCCTACCTTGAACAACTATTGTCAAACATGAATTTCACGAAGGTTCGTCCAAGAAAAAAACAAAAGAAAGAGAGAAAAGAAAAAAGAAACTCTAAAATCTCATAGAAACATCAGGTTAATGTTATTAAAGCTCATAGTAATAGAGCCACACAAACTGGTGGTGTTGAGGGTATTGAAGTAGGTTGAGAATATGTTAATGTTACACATTTGCCGTTTGCGGTGATCTATTTTGGTCCTTTCCGCTCATACTGAGTTCTGTATCCTATAAGTTTTTGACTTGGCAAAATAAGGGCTTGCTAGGATTAAGGTGGATCAACTGGTACGGTTGAATGTCAAATACTAAGGCCTTGTTTGGTCACTAAAGCGTAACTACCATGGAATGTGATGGACTGTTAGTCAAACTAACAATGGAATATGGTAATTCATGGAAGTTGTTTGATTGATTAGGTGTAATTGGTTTCCTTGAAAGTGTTTCAAAAATATAAAATTGAGCACGTTACATTGCGGAAAAGGTTTGACTTCACATAAGCCAATGTGTATTTTCCTAAAATAACAATGGAAATGTAAATTCATAGGCCCCCCAAGGTAAGCAACTTTCATTGTCTAACCGGAAGTAACTTAGACAAGGAACTTTATATTCCATGGGAATTGTTAAACCAACCAACTCGAAAATTCCATTCACTCATTTCAGTTGAAGTTGAAGTTCCAAAACTAACTTTCAACTACTCACTAATTTAGGTCTTCGTTTGGGAGGTAATTCTTTAACTTCAGCATTTAAGGATCCAGTGGTAAAAGTCACAAAGCAATCAAATGGGTAGAAAGAGACATATTTTTTGGAGGGAGGCATCATACATTTATACTAATGGAAGCAGCTACGATTTTCAGCCTAGTCGTAGGGATTCTTTAGTCGGGCTTCTCCTAGGAAGTTAATCTCTCCCGTCTTTCGACAAGTCATCTTTCGGTCACTTATATGGTGGTGGTGAGGAGTATGAAAAGCTCACGAAATTTCCAAACGAACGATTACAACATAAACTTTCAATTTCTTAATTTACCAATGTTCAACCCTATGTATTCTATTATTATGCGTAGAGTGCATTCAATGTACATAATGGCTCTAACAAAACTCTTATGCGCATTAACAGCTACTTTAGGAGGAAAGTGTTTGTAACAATTAATGATAAGTGATTTCCTGAAGTATGTCGTCACATCTATTCATTACGTGATCTTCATAGTACTATTTCTGCTTTCTATTCTCATTAGGTATATTATTGGAACCTTCATTTGCAAAAGGCATCTTATGAGAGGGAGATGGATGAGATAGCTTGATTGTTAGGTATTTTTAGCACAATACATCTGAGTGAGCTAATTTTTTATGGATAAAGATAAACAATTCTCGAACTTTCAGCTATAATTCTGCCTCATTTATCTATAAAGGCCAATTGTGTTTCCCTTTAGTTCGGTAATGCATTGTATTTGAAACCCTAAAGTGGCAATCTGTCAAAGTATGGGTTTGGGTAGGATTAATACTTAGGCTACGTTTGGTTGGATGTAGTCATGTAATGGAGTCTTTTTAGTTTAAATGGAATTGAGAACGAAGGGGAGAGAGGAGAACATGGAGGGGATTAGTTTGATTACATCCACTCATGAAATGGTGATTACAAAGGTTTTACTTTTCTTTCACTATTACATGAGTTTGTACTAAGAGAACTCTTCCCTTGTAAAGATAATTGCAACCCTCCCTCTCTCCCCTAATTTCCCCACCATTTTTAGGGAGATTCCAATCACCTAAGTTGGTGAGATTGTGCTTCTTTGCTTTTCTTTGTAATGAAAATTTACTTTCCGATCCGAAAAAAAAAAAAAAAATTGTATCATGGTATCTCAACAACCACCCAATATGTATCCTGCCACATGCGGGGTCTGAGGAGGTCCAAGGCTTACATAGCCGCACCTCAATAACTCTCAGAGGATTAGTACATAACTCACTTCTGACAAACCCAAAAAAATCAATGACCGATAAATTTAGTGAATCAAGGTATCTCAGTAATCATTAAAAACAATTCTGTATCATGGAATCTCAATCATCCAAAAAAGCTTACCATGGTACCTTAATGTTAGATCCAGACAATTACAAGGAACTATTATACTGTTGGTTTTTACTAGTTGTTAACAGACCTTCAAACACCATCTTTCCTGTTTCAGGATGTCTCAGAATATATTGGAAGCAAAGGTGATCTAGATATGCAAAGGTGAAGTATAGTATATTATAGGTGAAGTAGCATCCAACTGCTTACAATTTTTAATATTTTTCATTGTATGAGTTCCTCATGAGTCTGTAGAAAATTGCAGTTTTTATATTCAGAAATTTTAGGTTATCTGAAAGGAGTATTACTCACCTTAGAGCAATCACAGCGGGGAAGATGTATCCAACAGATATGGTAGCAGTAGCACCAGTGAATTGAAAAGCGTCCCAGATGCTAGGCACAAAATTGGCTCCCAGAAATATGAAACACATAAGAAATGCAGTCACTGAGTAGAATCTCTTATTGTCATACACTATAGGTATGGCGTATGGGAAGAGTAATCCATCCACATTGAGGCGAAGGGAGTAAAAAACAATGGGGAAAACAAGCATCAAGTGGACGCCATAGCTCACTCTAACCACATCATCCAGCAGTGAACTATAAGGAACCCCAAGGTCTCCGTCGAAATTGGCAAGCACATCATCCAGTGTCTGTTCCCCAAACAAAAGAAACGCAAAAAAGCTTGTCGTAACATAGACAGATGAGCACAACATGAGTGATGTCCTAACAATTGATTTCATCTGGGAAGGGTCTGTGAGCTCATTTTCGATAGGATGAACTGAAAAGTAGGTGACAATCAGAGAAATTAATATCGATTAGAGTTAGACACTCTCCATTCAAAGTGCTAAGAGTAAGCATAAATGTTTCATGCCTTTCTATATACAACCGTAGAAGTTATACTGAATAGCTCCTATCTAAAGTAGCATGCAGATGTAACCCATGATATTCAACAAATGACAAAAAAGAAGTGATTTCATTTGACAGTCAGCTTAATAATTATCTACAGTCTTATTAGCCACAGCAAAATTCAACCAGTTGAACTTTAGTAAGCATTTCACTCAGCTGATTGACTAAGAAGATATGTTTCAGACAAAACTATACGACACTCTTAAACTAATAGCTCTCACAAGGTACCCAATATTTGCAGAGGTGGCAGCTCTAATTAGAGACTAATATAAACTACATACCCCTATTATGTCAAAGTCACAACAAAGAAAGCAAATGACAGTTTTCTAAATCGGACTAGAGAGGCATCACTGTTACTAAACACTTCAAGTGACAGAGAAACATCAAAGCAATAAGCCAATAACATCGTCAAAAAAGTCATATCACCACTGATGCATCATGTACCAGAATTAACTTAAGAGTGCAACGTATGACAAGATTGGAAGCTCGCTATGAAGTCAGAATGTAAAAATCAGCAACACTGTAGGATTTAGATGCTCTTATGTCTCTTAGCAAGAAAAAACTAGGATTGAACTTACCATTATGGTGGCAAATATATGCTGTAACTAGAATGGGGATTGTTGTGAAGAGTTTCCAGAAGGATGCTTGGTCCACCAGGTCAGGAAACAATGGAGGTATTTGAACTGTTCCGTCCAATAATTTTACAATAGCTACTCCCGCTGTAATTGCAACAAACACAATAGCCAAACCCACTGAAAGGGCTGATGTATACCTTAGTGAATCTAAAAAGTCAAAAAGGAAAGAAACAAATGTTAGACACATAAGCAATTTCACAATGCAGAATTAACAGCATGTAGTAAGTTCACAGAGTGTGTCAATGATAGCTTGTAGAGACCATATGTTTATTAAATTAATACCAATAAGAAGACTACATCAGGTGAAGTTAATAGCAGTCTATTTCTGAAAATATAAAGTATATTCACTCTCACTATGATCATCACTCTTCTTGGATTTGCTACAATGAAGAATATTTTAGTACTAATATTTCTTGCACGTCATAATAGATTCTGTATCAAGACAATTTCCTTCCCTTAAGTTTAAAAAGTAGTCTTCAAAAGAGATTTGGGGTACCATGTACATAAAGCTAGCACATAGACCCTTTATCAACGTAAGCATAAAGGTAATGGGCTAAGGCAGTTGCAGAAACTTTAAGTACACAAAAATGAAAATTAGAGTTGGAAAGGAGAGATCAGACAAGCAGAGGAATGAAAAGGCAAGACACTTCGGTGAATGCAGTGAGATCTCAAAGGTTAAAGTCAGAATACATTATACATGTATGGCCTAAGTCCCCTCAAATCTCTTGAAGTCTTCGATAGATTTTGCTCTTCAGGTAGGAGAGAAAGGGCATACTGATGAATGAGCGTCTGAAGATTATCAAGAGCTTTGCGCATCAATGCGCCAAAATTGAAAGGGGTTCCGGGCTAAAATAAATGGGTACCCTATCTGATTATGGTCATAACAGTCAGGTTCTATCAAACCCAGAGGGTCCATCTGCTTCTCACTTTGGGCTTCATCATCCATTGAAGCTGATTAAGCAAAGTGAGTCCTCTCAAGCTTCCAGATATCAGTTTCAAGTACTCTTGCAAGTCCTGTTTTGTGTATCATTGAAGAGCTTTATTTCTGAATCAAATTAGTTGGCTCTTATCTTGTAACTTGACATCCTAATTACTAAGCTCCAGCCGATTGTGCTAATGAAGCCACAGAAGGACCATAATAAATCAAAAGAAGTTCTAAAAAGAGCTAATTGTCAAGTTCAATCCATTAGCCAGATGTCCATCTTTAAACAACTATAACATATAACTCCATTTTTTCTCCAACATGCCCGCATGCCAAGCATTCTACAATCAACAGTAAGATATCTACCCTAGGAGATAGGCCTGTTCGCTCTTTCTTATTCTTAAATGTTAAATGTATATTATGATTTGACTTAGTCATTTGTCCTACTAATATAATGGGATGTCTGCAATAGCAAGTCTTTAAATTAGATAGATATGCCTTTGAAGAAGGCTCCTTACTGAAGTTTGAATACATGAGTGGCCTTTTTCCCTTGAACCGCTTGAATTCTTTCAGAAATTTTGCTCCTTCAGAGAAGCAAAAGTTACATTCTAATGCATAAGCATCTCAAACTCCACCACCTAGATAATATCTAAGTGGTTAGGTTCAATAAAAAAGAAATAAAAAACAACGTTCTACTGAAACTGTCAAGGAATCTTGGAGCGATAGTACAATATACTGATTAGATGCTAGTAAGACGCGCATATGAAAAGGAGTCAAAAGTCTAATCTATAAAGCTCTCACTCCTTCACAAATCAGACATAAATTTCAGAGGAAGAAACTTTCTGAAGTGCACTAAATGTTATTTTTCTATGACTTCAGAAAGTTCACAAAATGATTCAACTAACACCATATAGACCACAACATTATTCATATTTCAATGTTCCACCATCTTGCGTTTTTTTGCTTTGTACTCATGGATGCCAATTCTTAAGATCCCTCATTTATCTTCCATATCGTGTCATTACCGTCATATCAGTATACCAATCCAACTCTATGTAAAAAAGGGATCTGAGATGCTCCACATAAGGCACGGTTTTTGAGCATTTGAGGCTGAATAAACCCGTCTCTCTCACAGATGAACAAGGAAATACCAAATACTAGGCAAGTCCTCTTCCCAGAGCCTAATTAAGAGGCCAGAATCACTGAAAAAGGTCAAAAACCAATATGATCACCGCAACATCTAAGCAAGAAATCACCTCAGTCACATTGGCAATCCCCTCCTCCCTTAGATCAGGATGGCTCAATATCTTGCCCAATGTGCGTTATATTCATACAGTATTGCATCAAGTCCTCCACTTCTCATGGCGCGCTTCTACGAAAAATTTCCCCAGAATTCGTAGCATCTATAAGTGGAAAATAAATTACCGAGAACGTAGAAAGCATCATTCTGAACATGTCCAGGGACAATCCCAGACCAGCTAATTTCTCAGTAACGCTATGATCTTTATACACAAAATACTTATATTGTATACAAGCTTGAGTATCAGAACAATTGTGTTTAGAATGGAAGTAACCCCAACAAGTTTTCATATCCAAGAAACACCACCACCATCCTCACCAAGTACGAGTTCAGCAGCCGCCATAAAGAAGGCCAAGGGTATACAGATTCGCCCTTCGTAAACACTATGCATACACAGTTACAAACACAAAAAGAAACTAAACTACAGGTACAAAACTCAGCACTAATGCCAACATGCAATACATAACAACTTGCCAATTGTAATCATGAGCTCATGTATTAATACACTAATCTACTAAAAGTGAGACAGAAGACAGGTTATTTACCAACACGCTTAAAGGAGATGAGAGGGGCAATGACGAAAAAGGTGGTGAAAAGAAGCAAAGAAGAACGTGATGTCCACCAATGCTGTCCAACCCACTCCTCCATCAACCCTCTATGATGCACTCCTTCTGACCACGTTCCAGCCAGCACATCTCCTGCTCCATATAGATATATATGCAACATTCACTTCATCAAAATAGTATAAATCAAATTAATGCCAAAACCATAAACAAAAAGAACTTAAAAAAAAAAAAAGAACTCATCAACATGTTGGCCCTACTAAAACCATCAATTTGTTCACACCCAATGAAGGGTTTGTTGTTACCCTTTAGCACCACCTATGATCTTGATAGTAAAATAGTAGTACAAAAAGGAAAGAAAAACATGTTTGTGTCCTTAATGTGATCAATCCCAAGTGTTCTGAGGTTGTTCTACCTTAACTAGAGATCTCCACCTTTCGAGACCCTAGGAATGCAACATTGTTCTAGGGAGAGTATTTTGCCGTCTTTTTGGTCCCACTCGACTCGAATTCGGACTAACTAAGTGGTGCAAACCAAAAAATAAACCCTATAATTTTCTACCTCTAATAAATACCACACAATCTCCCAAAATGGGAGACAATACATAACAATTCTAAAAGTTGGTAAAACAAACTAGCTTATTTATATTTGTCTATAAGGAGGTGCAAAAACCGATACACAAGGGATTTAAACCCACGCCATGAGCACAATCTCCCATCGACTTTACCAACTATGCTAGCGGTAACAAATTTAAGATGGCGTACTACTAAACAACTAGCAAAAAATTTGAAAAAAAAAAAGCAAATTTAATACTCCCTCCATTACTACCAATATTTAAAGTCGCAGTTCCACTGATCAATAAATCAAAATATACAATTGAAAAGAATATGAAATTCCTAAATACAATCTAGTCATTACATATTTATTATTTGATCAATATCATCAGTGGCGGAGCTAATCAGTAGCGAGGCCAGTAAAAAAAGGTAGAAAAAGGTAGAAAATGTAGAAAAGATCGAAAGATTTAATAAAAATAATATATTTGCTACCCCTTTTTAAAATTTTGAATCCGCATTGTATATATATATATTATCATATCTTTATATATGAATGGTCACAGTATAACCCCGATAATTATGAAAAAAACAAATAAAAAGAATTGGTGGGAATAGAGAGAGCGCAGTTGTTAAAGCCAAAAAACAAAAACATACCAACGATGATCAAATAAACAACAAGCATGCCAAGATTATTAACAACAATGCATGCCTGGACAACCCCCCTCCCAGCCCCACCAAGCGAGTCCCCAGCCAATGCAGCATACGACGTCGACTTCGAAGATTTACTGAACTTGAGAAGAATGTCTATGGACCGCTCCGTGAGGAGGGCAGCGAAGACGATGAGGAAGACCCCGGGGACGAGCCCGAGCTGCTTGAACGTGGCCGGGAGCGCCATGATCCCGGCCCCGACGATCGTGGTGGACAGGTTGAACACTGCCCCTGAGTATGATGCCCCCGGGAAATGCGCCCGGTGGGTGGATGGGAGGAGGGGGGATTTCGGGCTTCGCCGGTATTTCCGGTCCGGTGACATTTTGGCACGACACGAATCCGACACGACAGGACCCGTTTTTTAGAAAAGTTTCTAAATTTGGAAGGTGGGATTTTAGCGGGAATAGATGGATATAGTAAGGGGAGGGGGGATGTCCGGTGTGGTGGGAGAAGTGGCCAATGAGTGGGAGACGTGTGGAATTATTTGGGTGGTATTATTATTCAATTTTTTTATGTTGTCAATGTTTGAAACCAAAGATTTATTATTCTATAATGCAAATGGCTTATTTGACCTGTTTTAAAAGTTATTGTGAATATTAGTACATAATTAACGATTGAGCGTCAGCTTAAACTTTTGGTTGAGTTGATCCTCTAACATGGTATCAAAGCAATGATATACCTAAAAGTATCGATTATGAATCCTCGCAGTACCTGCAAATGGAATATTTAGCACAAGGTATGTGGAGGTTTGTGCTTCAAACTTAAGGGATATTTGCGTGAGGGACCAATGATTGGGCCTTAAGATGGGGAACACAGCAAATGATAGTTGTAATCAATATGGAGAGCAAATCCTTCAAGCTCAAAAGACATTCGTGTAAAGCGACCAATAATTGGGCCTTAGCCTAGTGAAACAACAAATGATAGTTGCAATCAAAGTTAAGAGTCAATCAAGAAACCATGTTTGTGTGTTATAGTAACATAAGAGTAAGATTGTAGTAAGGTGTTGTTTGTTTGAAAGGAGGGTACAATATTGTAGATAAGAATCGAATCATCAATCTCTTAAGTAAGGGTGATATTTTAAGCATTATAACATATGATAAAAGACTTTTATTATGTTTGTTTGTGCAAGAAAGAATTCGACAAGAGTGAATTGTGTGCTGGTAATTTTATTTGTGAATTGAGGATGGGATGATAAAAGAGAGGGGGGGGGTACGCTTTTTCTTAATGTTGAGCTAGTTTGGCATTGAATGACTTATGAATTGTCTAGTCGACTTCTATGTATCCTAGATTCCTAGGTAAAGGGTTTGGTTTTGTGGAGTTTTAAATGCATTTGCGTATGTTTTAAAGTTTATTAGTGAAAGCTAGTTTGAGCTACGAAGCAATACTAATAATAGAAAAGATTATATTAGAACATAATGTCATACTCAATGCGGAACAAGAGAAAACAATATAGGTGTGATTTCACTCTCTTTTGTGAATATGTACATGAAGCATGAATGTAGTACATTCAATTCTTATGGTGTCACTTATTGTTGTCAAGTACCTTAATAGGCGATACTCATAAAAATTGTGGAGTTTATCTACTTTATCTTTTATATCTTATTATATGCTCATGTGAATATGTGAAACGGTTTAGTTACCATTAATTTATAGTTATTAAATTTACACGTGTTGTTTACTTGTTTGGACACAAGATGGAACAGCTAAGACGAATACAAATGATATATGATTGTTAGATTAGTGAAATGAGAGATGAAGTGAAAAATGTAACTTTTTCTTATGTTTACCTTCCGAATAACTTGGTTTCACAATTATCTCAATCCAACAGTTGAGCATTACATTACAATCCCATATAACAATGGATCAATTGTGATTTATATTCTTTAAATAAACCATTCAAGCTAATCAACAAAGCCTAAAAGAATGGTCATTGATTGTTATTGCATTTGATGATTCTGCCGTTCCCAAACACCATCGAATTGTCGCCTCTACCTCCAACCTCTTCACACACAAGGCAGAGGGGCATAGGTCGGAAGGTCTAGTGGGGTCATCGCCCCGCCCACCCCCCCCCCCTATATGATTGTTAGATTAGTGAAATGAGAGATGAAGTGAAAAATGTAACTTTTTTCTTATGTTTACCTTCCGAATAACTTGGTTTTCACAATTATCTTAATCCAACAGTTGAGCATTACATTACAATCCCATATAACAATGGATCAATTGTGATTTATATTCTTT
>CAAKMY010033826.1:688-26383 GCA_901111285.1 Corrigiola litoralis | reverse complement strand
GGTGGCCGGGGGGTGGGGGCGGCAGAGAAGAGAGAGATGGGAGGGTGAAGGGGAGAGGATGTTGAGTTGGGGGAGGGGTAAGATGGGGAATTTGTGTTTTAATTTTTTTTAAGTCGTGCTGCGTTTAGTCTCTACCAGTCTACCTAAAAGAAAAACTTAGCCTTCGCTGGCTGCTCTGGCTTTATTAAGGTGGTAACCCTTACCGTAATTAACTAGGCAGTTTTGAGTCAGAGCCTACTTTTTCGAAATACTTCCAGTCATTTTGATCGATGGCAAAAGCAGCCATAGAAGTCTTTCGAAAGGGCGATACCTAAGACGGCTTTGGGCTGTAAAAAATCAAAACTTTCTTGAAAGAAAGTAAAGCGACCAAGTGGTAGGGCATCGGTTTTTGGTGCCGGAGTGTAATTAACGAAGTCTAGGTTTGAAAAAAAAAAAAGAGAGATATGCAGTCTTTCATGAACCACATCACTAGCATTTGATGTGTGTGGATATCTGTGCTAACCTTCTAGGTGACTTCGAAGAAAAGTGAGGGTGACTGTACGATGAGAAAGCTTAACTCTCACGGAAGTGACTAAGCTCAATCAAAGGAGTGTCTTATGTGATGCACTGTCTCTACTAAAAAATTGTGTAGAGTAAAAATTTTTGTTACTTTTATCCAGGAAAGTGATCATGGAACCATTGCGATAACATCAGCAGAAAATGGGAACATTATGTAGCAACAAAATCAGGACTTACAGGACATGTATGACATAGCTGCTAGAGCAGCACCACGATGCATAGCTGTACAGCAAATTGCTGCCTTCTGTAAGGATACCTCTAGTAGGGAACCTGATGCTGCCAATACCTTCTGCATACCATGTAGAATTTCATATTATAAGATTTGTTTGTCAGCAGAAAATAGAAAAAACATCAGTAGATTAGAAATGAATATTTCTGAATGTTCTTTGTGATGAGAAAAGGGAAGTGAAGAGAAGAGCCGAGAAGATTTGCCTTAGGAGATACACGAACAAAACTAGAGGTGAAACCGACAAAGGCCTCCACTAAATCAGGCTCTTGATCGCAAATATATGAAGAATTAAGAGCTGTAACAGATTCAGCATTCGTAAATCTCTCTAAAGTGCTGATGAATAGACATCCATATTCTTCCCTATGACCAAATTCCTCAATGACGACAGAAGCTGAAAAACATAAAAACACATTCTTCAGGTAAAGAACTCTTGGAAAAGTATATTTTACCACTAATGTAAGAACAAAGAACTCAGTGCACTAACAACTTGACCACTAGGCCAACCAATCAGTTACAAAGCAACAGTAGAAGTACCACTACAGGTCATGCCTGCCAGTGTAGAAAACCCTAACACACTCCATTTTAATTTATGCTTGAGTTCAATTTTTATTATTTAGCTTGAATCTGTTTCTTAAATTATCTTCTAATTCTTCTGTTTTTTAAATTTTTTTTTGAACTAACACAAGGATTCCAATAAGCAATAGCATTAACTGTAGATAGCAAAATCTCAAAGACAGTCTCCTAAGTCAAGTAAAAAAAAAAGACATTAGTATTCCCCTATTAAGCAAGACCTGTTATTAATTTTCAAAAAAAAAAAATTTAATACCTGTTTTTATGTAACATTCATGACTCTGAAATGACAAGAAGTTTGTAGACAGGCAGTCTAAGACAGTAGGCAATAATGCCGTGAAATGTTGTCCTGCAGAAAACAAAGAAAAGATGAGACTTTAGACACATTAGTGCATGAATCTGATACACACTTAACAGCAGCCTATTTCCCACTAAGTGAGCGGTTAGACAAACAATGTAAGTTCTTCAACAAGAGACCAATACCTGATGAATGAATTGCTTGTGATAGAGCCCGGCAAGCAGCTGCCGACAGACTGCTATTTTCCATGTGTTCTGATCTAAATAGTTTCTCTATCATGGGCCAAAATACGGTTAACAATACAAGAAGTGGATCATCTGCAGTAGAGCCGCTAGACAAAGGTGCTGCCAGATGCTTAAGCACAGTTCCAACCCTGTTTGAACGCTAAATTTTAGAGGCAATTCTACACGGACAATCATTTTGTAATCAAGATTTATTATTGCATAAACCTCTTTTCACATGATCCATAACTGGAAATGACATATGAACAACCATAAAGAAAATATACTGTAGAGACTTGGCAAAATAACACCACAAACACATTTTGAGATACAATATATTTCCCTTCTATTCAGACTTCATACATATAATTCACTACTTTAATTTCTTCTGCATTTTCCATCTTAGCTATCAAGATGAGGTTCTTCTGAAGCCACCTTTTTACTACTATCCAGTATCCACTAGCTATAGTAAGATAGAGCTAGAGTACATTTAATCCTCCTTAGAACTGCACATCACTAGCGGATGACAGTAGTTGTATGACTGCAAACCCCAAGTCGAAAAAGAAGTTTGTGGCGGCGAAGGTGGAGTTCCGGCGGAGAGTATTGGACAGTGTGAAATCATGGGTGTTGATGATCGTATTATTATTTGACTGTCATTGGATAGTGATGAAGAGAGAGAAAAATGGATGGTTATGCTTCCGGTGGTACAAATTAACAAGTAATGAGTATAGCTATCAGAGGAGGAGGCAGGGGCATGCTTGCTATCCGGCGGTGGCTGCTTAGGGTAAGAAGGGTAGGCTTTCTACTTAAGGTGGTTAGGGCTTATGGGGTTTACGTTCGAAATAATTATATTGTTGAAAAGACTGTGTTGTATCATAAAATGAAACTCGAAACAAAATTGTAGAAATTCCCAAACACTTGATATGGATTAAATTTCTTGAATTCTAAGTGTTTCCAAAACACTTGAATTGAATTTCAATTAGAATGGTATCAAGATATTGAATTCAAATCCGGGTTCCTAAACGCTACCTAAAGAATTTTAACAAAATAGATGCAGAAAGACAGAACATTACATTTGGAATTTAGACAAAACAAAAATAAAATATTCGTCATATTATTTTATCATGTTTCAAAACTACAGATAGACACCTCTGGAAATTTACCAGCCAATTGACTTGGAGGCTCACCACAAAACATAATATCAAATGTCAAGGACAAACCTGTGCAATCCTCTTGCTGCAGAGCTCAAGAGTTGTAAATAAATAGCTGGATTCTGCTTCAAACCATGGTCTTTATCATCATTGATCTGAAAAAATTTCACATTAGCATTTTTAGTTCTGCTTGCACCTTGAGGAACTCAATTTCACATATAGCTGAAGTCCATAACATTCAATGTCCAGAACGATAAAGATCTAAAAATGATTATTGATGCCACAGATACGAACAACAAAAATCACATAAAAAGAAAGATTTAGATACTCTGACTTTTTTTTCGGTGCTAAAGGTCTCCTAAGTCCTAACCTATGTTATTGTACTTTACAAGTATTAGTAATTCCAATATTCCCACTTAGGCATCATCTCCTTTGGGGTTTGGTTTCACTTAGGTACCATGACATTAATACTGTTTAAATTCGCTGTCATAAAACAAAGCACTTTGAGCTGAAATAAGGGTAATATCGCCTTTTTTTTTTTTTACATTTGAAAATTACATAAAAATTCGATGTTTAATGATTAAAAAATTCATTTATAATGAAATGATAATAAAATAGAAAAATCTGCAACAAATAATCCAGATTATCGCTAAGTTGCAGATAACAACTATACCAGTTGCGCTGAAAGTCCAAACTGTTCAAATTGTTACAAGCAAGGCGCCCAAATTGACACCGTTGGAATTCTGATAGTAAGTTATCAATATGGCTCTAAGTTCCTAACGTTTACATAAAGAAGACTCAGACAAAAAATTGGTCGGTGCTCATCAGACATGTTAAGTTTATTTTGTGGTGTGTTTGTATATTTAACATTAGAGAGCCCACTCGATTAACAAAAATAAGTAAAGAAAGGCAAATAGAATGAAAGTCTATATGGCACGCCCGCAAGCATTATGAATATATTGTTGATACGAAATTTTTAGATTAATTTTCATTCCCACGAAATCAAGTTACTATAAGAAAACTGGTTCTATTAATTTGGGTGCACCACTTGCAATAACTTGAATAGTTCGGCTTTATTTGAAGCAATTTGCATTGTTTGGATTTTATCTTAATTACTCAGGATTTTAGATTATTAGCTACAAATATCCCTAAACAATATAAAAACCATTTTACCATATTCAAAAACAATTATCAGTTTAGCTTATTTGTTATAATGTTTTTGATAGGAATACAAAATGGCGTTTAAAGATCAGCATAGGAGGACTAACATGAAAATTACAGAAGGGCCCAAATACTTTATACAATGAGTAACTGGGACCTCCTGAAAGGCACCTGCGGCCTTAACCCATAGAGAAGCTAGGAAAACTACCCTCTCCCATGCATAGTCCAAAAGTAAGGTATCCCGAAAATACACAGGAATTTCGCACCACCCAAAAACACCAGAACACAGCTAACCTAGCACAATTCCAAAGCAACTTCCCTCTTTGTTGCAGGTCCCACAAAACTCATATAGAAGAATTCCAGCAGTTCACAAAAACACACACAAGTCCTTTCCGAAGTCTATCCGCTTTAGCCAAATTGAGTTCATAAAATGACTCTGAAGAAGATGTGAGTTGTGACGCACATTAAGAACATCAGGTATTCAACGTTGTAACATATTATTTATATTGATTCTTTCCAAAATTCCAACGCATAGTCCACATTATATGCCCTAGCTTTCCAGGGAGCTTTGTACTTCCAAAAAATCATTATATACCCAGCTCAAATTGGAAGTTGTGATCTAATAACAATCTATAAGAAGTATTTAAACCCCAAAGAATCTGCCTTTCACAAACGACCATCATATCAAAATTGCAAGTACCGCTGGTATTTTCTCCATTTCCCTATTGCACAAGGGTCTGCACAAGTGAAAATTCCAAGGATTGCCAACTACGAAACATAGAAGCCATTACATTATGAAGATTAGAAAGACTACGTATGCGTGGAAATAAGAGAAGAAAGCATTAATCACTTTCCAAATGTCTTCCCAAAACATAATCATCTTCCATTTCTCACCCTATATGACAACAAAGGGAAGATTCGAATAACTTGATGCAACCAGGATAAAAAAAATTGAAGGAACTGCCACACCCCACAAACACTTACCAATGCAACATTTCTAAGAATGAACCGGCTAAAACCCAAACCCTTCGACTTTCGGTCTACATTCAACCTACCAGCTAGAAAGTTGGTCTTTCCCCGTCATTTGTGCCAATATTAAGAAAATCTCTCATGATTTTCTCAAGTCAATCAGCAACTGCCACGGGAAGTTTAAGTGATAACAGGAACTTCATGGCAGAATAAGAGATACAATAATCAATCAAAGTGATTCACCCTCCCAAATAGAAATAAGCTCTCCCCCAACCATCCAACACTTTCACAACCCCAATCACCAAGGAATGCAAAAAGATAAAGAGCAGGGATTACCCCCAAAGAGAGACCCATATTGGCAAACAGCTAATTTTGAACTTGGCAGGCAACCATAAAAGCCAGATCCCTCACACATTGACAATCCACATCAATTTATGTGAGGCCACATTTTTCTAAAATTTTCCTGTCCTGGAATCACACCAAACACTTTTAAGGATGCATATAAAATTCTGCAAATTATGACCGTGGGTTGAATCTTACTCCCACAATCTCATCAATATCTGCCACCCTAAGCAGCATTCTACTCAACACATCAACCACCAAAGTGACCAGAAAAGGTTATAATGACTCGGTCTTAAATCCCGCACAGATGAAAAGCATTCCCTGTGAGCACCATTTTTACAAGAACAACCAAAAAAGTGCATTCAGCAAACAGCCTCTAATACACCGCCTCCAACACAACCCAAAATCCTTCATTACGAAGACCCTCAAGGAACGCCCAACCCGCTCTATAGTAAGCCTTCACAAAGTCAAGCTCAAAATCTATACCACTAAAAGTCTTCTCCTTACCTCACCCAGTCTCATTAGCAACCAAAACAGCATGGAGGATTTGATGGCCCTTCACAAAGTCAAAAGCACTCTGTGATGTAGAAATTGTAACACAAATCACCGCACCCGATTGAAAATCTACCAGCGTGGAAACACTCTCGCAAACACGGTCAAGGAGACAAAAGGGTGCTAATCATTGACCTTACATGATTTGCCATTTTTTAGGGACAAGAGTGATAAAGTTAGACTTCATACCCTTCAAAAAACCCCATGTTGATGAAATTCATGAAGAACTGCAGTAAGGTCATCCTTAACAGCATATCACAATATATGACCCGGGCCTGATAATTTATCCCTCTCCGTACAGAACACTACATCTGTAATTTCCTCCAACACAAAGGGCCTCTTTGACCTGTTGCTGAAAGACCCCTAATAACTGGTCTTACAAGATTCTCTTTCGAAAAGAAATTACAGTAGAAAAACCAGAAATCTCAGAAAAATATTATTCTCCTCAGCTAATTCTACGCCATCAATGACCTCCATCTGTGTAATGCAATTTCTGCTTCGCTGGCCATTTATCACCTTCATCTTGTGCTGTTGATGCTGCTTTCCCTCAAAAGTTACTCGTTCATTATAAAGGTACAGAGTTTCTCCCCCCGCCTCATCACACTAATCTCTATATCAAGTCCAATGTTACTCGGACTCTTCAACGAGTGCCTGACACACATGGGTGTCAGGAGGTCCGCACACTTTAAATTTCAATTTTTTGGGATGCGGTCACACTAGTGTGTTGCCCTACTTTCTAGACACGGATACAGCACGTCTTGAATGCTATGTTGTGAGTGTCATGAAATAGATTTATATTTTCTCTTTACGTATTATGTGTCACTTACTAAAGAGGTGCGGGAAGGGGGGAGCGGGGTCGATAATTTTATGTGTTTTTACTGCAATATCAAATTATTTAAAAAAGGAAATCCGAAATATAGAGCGATTAACAAGCGGCCCGTACATGACAATTGACAACTTATAAAAGCAAGGTAAATGGAAGAGGACTGGTTATAGAGAACAACAAATTAGCTCCAGTACAATCGAAGACCCAAGTAAAACAAAAGTTGGCCCAGTACAAAAGCAAAATAGATCCAATAAAAGAACAGACCAAGTCAAACAATAGTAGGCTCATCCTGTTAAATATAAGGCCAATGCAACAAGGCAGGCACCGCCTTCTCAAACACGCTACTCTCTTCCTTTCTTACTCTTTCCTTCATTCAAAGTCGCTGCTTTACTTTGTCAATCTCCCTCCTTCTCCAACTTCCTTACCTGAAGTTGCAAAAAACCCAGAGTGTCGTGAACATTTCCGGCATATACGAGACCTATATCGTGTCATGTTGTGTGTACACGAATGCCAGAATAACATAGCTATCAATTCAGAACTCCTTTCACACTTCCTTTTGCCCACATCTCCAACCCTTAAGCTGCTCATTGACAAACTTCAGTTTCTTCATCAAATGGAAACCCTACATAAAACTCAGATCACCATTGAGCAATCGTTTTTGAAAATTCAAGATGAGTGGTCAAGATTCTCAAAGAGGAAAGGAGTCAGACCCCATTTATCAGACGAAAACGTATCATAACTGGAAAGTGATCCGAACAAGGCCTTGAAGTTGACTCAAGCTAGCAAAATCATCCACAACATAATTGGAGACCAAAAAATGATCTAGTTGTACAGAGACCCGTGTCTGGTCAGCACCATACCAGGTGGACTGCCCATTAGTTGAAGGTTGAACACAAAGCGCATTATCCCAAATGAAGAAAACAAACTCTTCCATAGCTGCCGAAGCCACTCAGACACCCAATTTCCATATGGCCCACTACATTAAAATCAACCTCAAGAATCCTTTGAGGAAAGCATTAGCCTGCTAAGCCATGAAGCTCATCCCAAACATTCTCCCTATGTGACCTTTTTACAAGAACCATGAACAGAAATGAACCATAACTCGCCTCTACCCTTAACATTCAACAAAACCGTCACACAGTAGACCCCAACATGAGCTCCATCTTAGAGGCAAATCTAGTATGTCAAACTATCAGAATCCAACCAGAGCAGCTTCACCAGCTGGAACTCTGGAAGGACTTCCCACTCCTTGAAACATGACTAGACTTCACATAAATTTGTTAGTTGTATTCATTTTTCCATTTTGATGGAGCAAATATATATTGTTCTTTAGTATTGGAATATACTGGACTATATAAAAATTGCTCATATAACCCTTGGCGTTTCTTTTTATCCTGAAGTAGCAAATTGTTGGTGCACTTCATCTCAAGGGTCTATCGGATATAGCCTCTTTGTATTATTTAAAGCTGCATAAGTACGACCCCCCTTACCCCGCTAAGACAGGAGCCTCTCTGTGCGCACTGGGGAAGGCCTTAATGAATGTCGTTGGAGGTAAAGCTTAGTATTGCATAGACGCATAGACGCAAAATGGTATACACACTAGTGCCCACATGATATGAGCTTAGTATTGCACAGACGCAAAATGATCTATCTTAATTGAAAATGATGATAAAATCACTAGACGAATCCAAGAAATCTATAATCTGACGAGAGCAACAAGGATTTGTAAGCTTACTAGTTTTCCAATAGAATCATAGCTTGAAGAAAGCAGTCTAGTCAACAAATTGTTCTTCAGCTCATTGCTAGGGAGACCGCCAACAACAAGAGAGATAGCACCTACAACTTCTTCCTCGTCTTCTGGGGACAAATGCTGCTTGTCCAGACCCTGAAAAATAGGCAATATGGAGAGGATGATGCCAACAGAATACAATTCAAGCTGACAAAACACAAGAGCAGTCAAACAGATTCTAAAGTTCAAATAGATTAGTTAAATACAGCAAAATAAAAGAAAAGGAGCATGTGTTGTTTTCAATCTATGTTACTCTTATAAGGGAAGCCACCTTATAGGATAGAAATTAATAGATTGCCCACGATACCCTTAACCTCTAAGAAAATGGATGACAAAAACTCAGGGCAATAATGAAAATTAAGCAAAACAAAAAAAAAGAACTCCCTTTCCTCCACACACGAACTAGCAGTTACCCTGCCATACCCAGTTGATTATTAAACCGTCTCTCAGGCCTTCCCTCTCTCCATTTGTAACTCCTCCTTCAATCCCCAAAACCCAACTCATCCCTCTCTTCCTCTCAGCCTTTCTCCCTATGCCACTCACACAGATTCTTCCTTACTCAGCATTTGCAGTCACCCTTTTTGCCCTATAAGAAGGTATGTGATTAGTTGTTGTGCAAAACTGTAATTTTCATCATTTCGCATTTTATTTAATTGCATGTTATGTCCAGTTATATATATTATAGTTTCAATAAGATTAATTAAATTTGGTTATTACTATTATTGTACTGCAATATAGTGCTTGAAGCTAATATGTACCGGAGAGTTGGCCCCTAATGCTGGGTGTGGCCAAAGCTTCATCCATGATCCTAAGATTTAGTAGAAAATAAAAATGATGGTTTAATGTAAAGGTTTTTTTATTAGGGGGGTATGATTCATTTGTGAATTGTGTATGCAATGTGGTTGTAAGTTGCGGGGAGACAGAGAAGAAAGCACATTCCAATTTGTGGTTCAAGAACCCGACGCAGAAGGATGTGTTGTGTATAAGGTTTTTTCAGTTGAGATGGAGTATAATGCTATTTGAGAGTGTGCTCCAGAAGATCAATCCTAATACATGGGAGGTAATGATTTTGTCGTTGGTTTTGTTTGTTCTCTTTGCACGGAGTTTGTGAAGATGGATATTGTTAGGAGTTTAATTGTTCATAAAATGTGATGATGAATTGTTGTCAGCAGTATTTGTTTGAGAGCTCTTTTATGTCGGTGTTGTAGTTGTTACGTGGAATGTTTCTTTGTTGTTCAGTTTATTTTGGATTCCATCTAGAGGATATATAATTCTATGTGATTATCTTATAAATGTATGATTTGGTTGATAGGGGAATTTTTACACAATTGGTATGGAGTTTTCCGTTAATAAATTTAGGCTAGGGTAGAGATGGTAAACTTTTCAGAACTTGCTGACGGCTAAGCGTGACATATTGGTGCAGAATTAAAGGGAAACAAAGGCCTATATGGTGAACAAATGCATGTTTGTGGATTAAGATTTAAGGGACTATAAATTTATATCAGTTTTGATTCACACCTTTCAGCTACCGTTAAGCTTTACCATTTGGCTCTAATGATGCAATTTTTCAGAAAGGAGACTATTGGGTTTATATGATAGTAGTCTCCTTTTTGTCTCCTGTGAAGCTTCAGTAGTATATGTTCCAAACTATACATCTGGTAATTAAGGACAGATATAATCATGTTGCTTTCGATAATATTTGTCTTCTTCTACATATTGAAGGTGGTTAATTGGTGCTCATCACCAATGTGGAAATTTGGCCGTGTTTATACCCAATTTTCTGTTGTTTCGCATTGTTATTGCATTATCTGATGATTATTTGCTACTGATGCTCATCAGCAATTTGCATCTGATGATATTTTTTCCTGTGTAAATGTGATGTTCAAATGGCTTAATTTGACAAAGTGGTCATGCTTCATCATTGTGCTATCTCACAGAAAGTTTGTCTTGGCACATTATGGACAAAGGACAAACAAAATCCATGATGTGATGAGAGTCTCTAAGGCTGTTCTTTTTAGTGTTGCACTAGACGTATGAGATGTTCATAATTTCATTTTACAACCCTTTTTTGGGTATCAATTGTATTTAGTAATTTTTACAGTTGTATAATAGTAATACTTAAATTAGAACAACAAAATTGATGTATCACACTCTTTAGTTTCGATTTTGTATAAGATATTTTATTTATTATAAAATATTTGTGCTTTATACGAAAAACTTTACCTTTAATTTTTTTAATTAATTTTGAATAATTTGTCCAATAGTTAAACATCTATCGAGCATAATATAGGTTTATATCGATGTTGCACACATTGCGTGCGCTTTCAAACTAGTCTTTATGATTGAAAAGTAATTTTACAGCATGAAACATGCATTCCTTTGGCTGGTTCTGGCCTAGAAAAGTATCAAATACAACTCTACATGTTAGCTTTCTTTTCTGATTTCTGACCTGCCTTACCATGTCCATCCTGTTATTCTTACCTAAGTGGTCTTTAACCACATAGAAACACAGAGAACGTTTGGTCACTTGTTTGTTTCACAAGGAGGATAATTCAAGGAAGGTAATTATGATGAAATCATAATTCTCCTACATGCCATTTCGTAAGCAAAAGCTTAGTATTTTCCTCGGGTGCATAGGCTCCATAGAAAATGAACGGGAACACCGAAATGTTTGGGAAAAAGAACTTTTAGTTACATAAAATTAGCAAAGCATCCTATTCGAACAAATTTACAACAAGAATGGCTGTTATTAGAGTCTATTACAGGTTCTTCCTACTGAACTGAGAACAATCAATCGGAATTGGAGGAAAATTATTGAGAACAGACGTTCATGAACTATGGAATTTAACATGTTAAAACATGTTCTTGGGGGTAAACTTAACTAGTGAAATTAAGTGACTAACTAGAGGTGTCGAATTAGGGTTTCATAAAAGATCTAAAATACAACACTAGAAAAGAAGAGAAGCTTCCAAGTAGATAGACTTCAACCGCGAACCGCCTTGTGGCAATGGACTTGCCTAGTTAAATTGCAAAGACTAAGATAGGTTTCAATAAAAAAAAAAAAATTGAACATATTCATAAATTTCTCCACGTCACTGAACAAATAGCATCATCGTTGAACTTCAAAATGTAAGAGACAGAAGCCTAGTTGAGATCCTTTGTCATACGTGTCTCATCTAGTCATCTTGTGTCCCAATGCCTTGTTTTCACACATCACCAATATAACGCGATTACTACTGTGTTTTTCAACTTAAGCAGTGGCGTGTCGAAAGGGAAGGGGATGAGACACGAAATGGGACACAGGAACCCATCTCCATAGAAACCTCCTCATCATCAACTGTAACCCGTAATAATTCATAAATCTCCCTCTAAGAGTTTAAAACGAGAAGAAAAAAGCACTCACTGCAAGCAAAAGAATAGACAGTGGGCCGTGGTATAGTTAATCATACATGTATAAAATAGAAGAAGACATAAACAAACTCAGGTTAAAAACAACATAGATGTGTTACTGGTAGATGTGACTCATGTGAGCAACATTTGTATCAAGTGAAGCATATGGTGCAAAAAATATAGAGCATGGTAACTCACCTCACCAATCCAGATTAAAATGTCCAAATTTGACGGCTCAAACATTATAGCAGAGGCATCTTCACATATCTTACGCAAGGCGGAAACAGAGGCACTTGCAGAAAGTGGTTGTGAAACCCCTGCGGCAAGAAATAACCTGAAAACAGATAATCAGAGTTGAAAGGTCAGATGCTTCCTTTTGTGGCTCTAGTTCAAGTATGGGAAATGGCATAATTGCACAAACATGTTTCCCATTAGCATGCAGAAACACTCTGGAAAGTCCTGATGCTGTAGTAAAACAACCATACCCTAGCCCAAACACACTGCGTCTACTTGCTAGCATAATGATAGCATATGGCATGTAGTCAAGATGATAAAAAATTTAAAAACTAGAACTGGAAAACGCTTTACGCCAAGGAAGAGAGCTCACATCAGAGGTCTAGCATTACTTTGAAGAGCAGATATCCACTTAGAATAGGAACCAATAACATCAGCAAGACATCTGTACACCTATAGCAAAAGAGTCATGTAGAAATATAGGAATAATTAATTCAGGAAACAGACAACCGAAACAAGAAAATGACTATAGACAAAAATGGAGAAGACGTTTGGTGGCTATACTCACAATACACATGAATCCTTTTGGCTCATTAGAAGTCTTGTTGGATAAAACCGTCACCAAGTGCATAACAATACCCAGGTCAAACTTTTGACCCTCCTGTATGACCACTTCAGCAACCTGAATAGCAAAAAATATATAACACACACTGAGTTTACAACTGGGACAAAGAAACCAAATCAGGCATAACAGACCCAAGACAAGCCCATAAAAGTTGCTAGCAAACTCGACTCAGTCTAGGCTTGAAGCTTTGCCAGGCTTGGCTCAGGGGCTCAGGGTTCCTATCAAATTTATTTCACAGAAAACTAGCTAGACAAGTTTAAAAAGTACATCTAGAATCAAGCCCATTGAGAGCAACCATTTCCCTATAGTCCAACTCCATACAGACAATTAATTTTAGAAAAAAATAAAAATAACTACCTTTTATGTCCACTTGTTTCAAAATTACTACTTCCTCCATTTCTTCTTATTCTTCCCATTTCACTTTTGAGCACTATTCATGAATAAAGATAAGGATGAAATGAATTCTTAAGATATAAAATAAAATATAGTGATAAGGGATCTTGTTTGATTTGTCCTAATGAGTAGATTAAAAAATCAAAGGTTTATAATTTTTATTAAGATGTAATCAAAGATATTTAGGATATAAAATACGCATTGGCATATGTGCAAGAAGTGGGAAGAATAAGAAGAAATGGAGGAAGTACATTATATGTCAAATTTTCAAAACTGCTACCTTTTATCACACTTTAGATCCAAAAATACTACCTAAACCGATCTCATGTCACTGCTATAATGTTAGCCAAAACCCTGAATTAACTCCAAAACATTTGATGGACTACATAGAAGGACTACAATAGAGACAACTTGGAACTGGGTCTTTGTGAACATAGAAGGGCATGCTGAAATAGAGATAACTTAGACAAACACCGTGAGAAAAGGAAAGGGTCAGCAACCAAAGCAAACTTGAATTAAGAAACTAGAAAACAGCATACACCACAAAACAACCATAACCACCAGTATCCAAAAGAAACATATGAAAGCATTGTCCAAATTGAAAATGGCTTACCGCATTCAGAGCAAACAATTTAGCTTCTATTTCCTTCCATGGAATCGGTATGTTTCCTGACACCCAACCACCCAGGAAAACCTACAATGACATTAGAAACGAAAAAGTACACATGTACATCATACAATAACCAAACAAGTGTAACCTCATGGGGAAGGGGGATTGGGAACAAAAATCAAACTCCATGTTTCAAACATTTAGGAGAGCAATATAGACAAGATCAAACAAACAAATAAATAATCATGACATTAAAAAAAGGGGATGTATGCCATCTAAACAAGAAGGATCAAATACATAGCACATTCAAAATCTTCACCGCCATCCTGGTCAGCATTCCAACAATCCAGTATCGCATGGTCTATAGTTTAATAATTCTAAACCCCGCTGCCTAATGAAAATTCTCTGATAACAGTCATTTTACTGAACTAGTTCAAGGAGAAATTAGAAGAACATGATTGCGTTATACTATGGCCCCTAGACAAGGAAGCGCCATCCCACCCACTACCCCTCTAATCAATGGCATACGAGGTTCGACCAAGGGCCTTTTTCCTTTTAGCTTTTCTAAAGGGTAGGGGCGGTATATTCCTTCAGTTATTTTCCACATTCTTGTTGGTAATATTAAAAATTCTTCAAGGACACTGGATTTGCAGTAGTTTACAAAAAATTCAATCACTAAGAGATCAAACACGTCTGTCAGAAGATTGCTCTTTAAAGAGAGAGATACGGGGAAAGAATGGCTCCCTCCTTCCCTCAGATATTGCCTCCAATTTAATTTGGTACTTCGTATGTCCCAGTCAAAGTACCCTCATAATTAATTACCTGTCCTATCTGCATCAATCTTTCAGTAGTTCGCTTATGTAGATGTAGTAAGAGCATCATTTGCTTCCAAACTAGCGTAAAGCAAGGTAAGTTGGTCATAATAGGCTGCCAGCATACTGAATAGCATGTAAGTACAGCAGTTTCTTAATATCTGTGTTTAGTCAACTAAGATTGTCCATTTCCATTGGGGCCAAGATTTTTCTTTGTTTCCGGAATATATAAGACTAACCAAAATGGCTCATATAACCCTTTTCATTTTATCATGAAGTAGCAAATAGTTGGTGCACTTCAGCACAATGGTCAATTGGTAACACCCTCTTTGCGTAATTGCATTGCAGGGGTAAGGCAGAGTACACCCAACTCCTTTTATCCCGCTTGGGCGTGAGCTCTTAGTAGAAATTGGGGTAGTGATGTTGTTGTTCAGGCGGCTGAGATAATACTTATGGGACGGAGTGAGTAGTAATACTAGCAAACAATATTTGTACTAGTGAGCAACTGAGCAGTACAACATTGCATATCTGCAATTAAAGTGCCAATAAATTGAAAATACCTTCTGTATATATGTAGCAGATCCTAAAAAGTGACAAATTTCCATCAAAAGTTCAGCCAAACTCATTCTGAAATTTGCAAGACCATCTGGTAGCTCGCTGCTTCCTCCTTCCCCATCATACGTAGAATCATCTACCTAGGCACATAAACAAAATATATAAATGTGCAATTCCAAACAATAGATATATAAAAAAAATGCAACAAGGTCTACCACAGACCATAGGGCAAGCACTACCAATAAGGTCATCACACGTAGAAAAACAACAGTGTGAATCACGTTTAATTTACACACCATCATTGTTAGATGTAAAAATAGCATCCAGCAAGAAATAATGAACAATAGACAGTAGACGCACTTGTGCATCACTAACAATAGCGCCTCAAGCACAACGAGATAATTCAACCATATGCATAAATAAAATAAGGTCATTAGATGGTATGAAGCATTGATTAATAACGAATAATTACTAACTTTTTTTTACAGTAGCCTTCAACACAATAAGACAGCAAAGTTAAAGGTCAAGCTAGGAAACAAGGTAAAAGCGCAAAACAATCAGCAAGCCCAGCAGTCGGCAATGATGTAATCTGATAATAAACAGATCATTTCCACATTGACCCATGTTTCTGCCATCCATACTTTAAACATCAATATAACACTAAATAAAGGAAGTAAACAAGTAGAAACCTGAGCACGTAGCAGTAGAGCATCAAGTAAGGCTGAGAATACCGAGAAAAACATTTTCTCTACGTGTTCCTTTCTTTTTCTATCGTCCACTACGAGGCCAAGTATATAGCTGGCAAGGCCACCCCTGAAATTACAAAGAAATAAGGCTGAGTTGCTGGTTTTATTGACATACATAAACTGATCATCTGTTTCTTCTTCTACTGCCTCACTCATCATGTGCACCACACTCAGCAGCACATGCTCTACAACAAGAAAGAAACCAAACTATAAAAAGCAAGCTTTGAAGAAGCCTTTCCAACTTCATCACTTCGCTATAAAAAGCAGAACCTGTGAATAAAACTCACACAAATCAAAAAAAAAAAAAAAAAAAAAGAAGAAGGGCAGAGGAGAGGTATACCAGAACTGCAATGTTGAATCTGCAATATCCCAATCTTCACTAGGAAATGCAACGCAGCTGCAGAGCAGATAATCATGTTAGCAGTTCTAATGAACACTCGACAAAACATATGAAACAAAAGTTGAGCTAACCGATCGGAAATGACCACCCACAATATTTTTTAGAAAAGGAAGAAGTCAAGTTACATTCTGGTAGCAACATATAGTCATACACCATAATACATGAGTGTCCAAAGTCTTTCTTTTTTCATTTTACTCAGAACACATGAGTATAAACACACGAACTCTTTTTGAGGGGACAGGTGGAAAAATGGACCACAGAGGCCAGAGCAAGTGACATGAGCGGATGGCACAACATGCACTCATGCATATTAGAAAAAGTGAACTACACAAACCATGTATTGTTTTTGGAATAAAAAAAAATGCTAAATTTGAGTCGAGAACAAACCTCAAAAGTGCATCTGCCAAGACCAAAGCTTCAGGACTTGCTTCCACAATCAGAGATGGAGCCTAGCAGAAAATGAGGGCTTAACAGAAATGGAGAAATAAAACAAAACAGTATCTAGCAGTAAACTAAATCAAATTGCCACAGAAGGCACTAGAAAATGAAGTTCAACAAATCTAAGATTCTACACTGATTGTAAGGGATTGTCAACTTACAGCCTGGCCAATTTCTGACATCAAGCATGCAAGTCCAGTGACTATTTTCTCATCTCCATTGGTAAGAGCCGGAAGAAGTAGAACATCCTTTAAATACTGAACTCTACATAATAAAACCCGAGGCAGCTCCTACAAAATCCAAGTAAGGATCATAATATATTGCTTAAAAGAAAAATACTACAGAAGTTTCCACCTACAGTTTAAATAGCTCTCCTCCACTTGAATTAAGAAACAAGTAAGGAAAATTTCCACTTTAGTGCCCTGAGGTTTGGCTTATTCCCAGTTTTGTGCCCTCAATTATAGGCAATCCCACTTTAGTGACCTCACAACTTCATACATGTTCCACTTTAGTGCCCCAAATTGGAACATTGTTAGAAAAACGTTAGATTAGTGGGTCTTAATATATTAAAACATCATTAATCATAACTAATCCTAATCAATATATATTTCTGGGAATTTATGGATTTTTGGAATATTTTGTGCTGTTTTGAGTATTTTTTGTCAAGGCTTTTTTGGATTTTTATGGGTTTTTTGTGTATTTTTTTTTAATTTTCAAGTAATTTTTTATTTTCTAGTGATTTTTGAAGTGTTTTTGTGGGACTTTTTCAGAATATTTGAATTATTTTTTTTCGAATTTGGAATTTTAATTGGGAGTATTAATTGAGAGTATTCTCAATTTGTGAGGGAGGAAAGCTTCCTTTCTATTATAATGCAAAAAATAGCCATGACCATTATTTGACCGTTAAAATGGCAGGTCAATAGCATTAATGACTAAGCTCACGATTTTTTTAACACCGTTTAGCTTTGGGGCACTAAACTGGAACAAATATGAATTTCTGAGGTCACTAAAGTGAGATTAGTTAAAACTGAGGGCACAAAACTGAGAATAAGCCAAACCTCAGGGCACTAAAGTGGAAATTTTCCAACAAGTAAAATGGAGGACCAAGGACCAGGAGTAATCAAATAGATGAATCAGAAGTCTCGGCTGCAAAGAGCTGACGGCCACAGAGTAAAACACCGAAGACAATACTTGAAGACCTTACAGTATGTGAGGAAAGACCCGCTATGCGCTCAATCTAAACCAGAGTCATAGGGTTGCCAGTAAACTTCTCCAAAAAGATCCATTTCTTTCAGGGAACAAGTAAAAAAAGAAGAAATCTAAGTGGAGAAAACTTTCAAATTAAATAGCTCATATTTGATTGTACATGATGTCCCAGTAATTTCATATGTAGTTATGGTGGCAAAGTCACTCCGTCTTATCGAGATACAGCGAATAAGACAATTCCCATTACCGGTGCCCAAGGTTGCCCATTGGGAGGGTGACCATTGACAAGGGAATTCGAAGGTCACAGAGTCATAGAACCACTGCGATTTAAGAAAGGCTATTTTTGATAGAATCTTGACTGGAAAAAAGAAATCGCAACAAAAGAGAAGAAGCGGATTGGTACACAGACACTTGATCCAGTCTGTAGTAATTTAACGCTTAAAATTGACAGAGCTGGCTCATTTGACGTTGTTGAATACAGACACTGAGACAAAATTTGTTTACTTTATGTCACCCTATAAGCTTTGCTTCACCACCGGTATTTTAAAGGAACTTCACCCCACCGTAAGGCAGTCTTAAAGACTGACTAGTTCTTTCAGCTAATAAATCAAAGGTGCGGGAAGCCAAAGGCGAAGCACAAAAACAAAAGGCGGGCAGTAACCAACAGCAACGGAACAGAGGGGGGCCATAACCAAAATGAAAGAAAGTCAACCTGTTCCTGCTGTTAGAGAGATAAATCTCCTGCTTGAGTAAGAAAAGTAGATTCAACTTCTCTCTTTCTGTATATATGGGTCCGTGCAGCATATCCACCAAGCTACTATAGAATGTTTCCTCTTGAAGCTCTACCAGTACTCTCTTATTTCTTTAAGAAAAACATACTAAGAGCTCAGAAACAACATTGTTACCAATTAGGCGTAAGGTGGCATACATCTACACCCCCCAGACCCTCATTACCTTTTAGCTTTTATTTGATTCGCTTTTCTACTTTATGGCCAATCAACTATTACTTGACAATAACTTCAGACTAGTTAGTTGTTGTATATAATAGAAACAAATGCGTGACAATATCCAAACGCTTAAATCTAAATGTAAACCTCTTAAAGACGCATAAGTAGTGACTGGAAAGACATTGAAAATAAATACAGACCTTGATATGGACTTTAATATGTGCAATGATAAGTTAAGGATATTAAAATTATACTATGGAAGTATTAATGACAAAATCTCACAACTGAAAGCTATACTAGCTAAGTCCATATGACAAGACATGAGGACAAAATGTCAACCTACCTCATGGCGACTCACAAGCTCAATGAGAACTTCAATAGCCAGATCAAACGAAGATGGAACCTGATATGAAACAGGTCACCAAAAGGTAAGGAGAGGTCCTAAGACATCAACAAGCATGTAAATTTAATAATCATTGGTATGAGACAATTCGAGACAGCTTACTGTATATACCTGTAAAGAGGTAAAAACAAAATTTAGAAGAGGGTGAGAAGGCAATGAGCCCGGAGGAATTTCCGAAAAGCACCCCGCTCGCACCTGGAAACAAAGGTAGGAACTGGATTATAAAATTTGGAAATAATTTAAGTAGCTTAGGACATTCATCAGAGTTTTCGTCGATAACAGTAATGGAGAGGTTGCAGAACAAATCTCACCCAACTGAGTAAGCAACGCAATGTCTTCCTATTTCTTTCATGCAAATGGTTGGAACTTTCGAACCTTTTCTCTGATTGCTGATGTAGGAACTCCAGAACCATTGGTGTGTGCGATAGAAGCTGCATTTCATGAATCATAACACGCATTACAGAGCATCAGAGCAGACCGTAAAAAGGGGGTGGCAAGCGAGTCGAGGTTGAGGGGACACCTCTCTTGTATACTGAGATCTCTGTGCAGAATGAACGCTACTATCAGTACTTTGATGTTCAACTACTTCTTCAGGCAACACAGTCAGCATCTCTAAAACAGCAATGTTGCCGTTATCCTCTGTTTGCAAATTCTGGAGACTGTAGAAAAGCTGTTCAATTGGTTGCCTATGTTCTGCTGCACAGAGTATGAGTGCAGAGAGGGCTAGACAAATCTGTGTTAACAGCTGTCAGGAAGAATGGTGGGGGTTAGTGTCATGATTATTGCCATACAAAAAAAACACAAAAAAAATATATATAAGATAGCAGTAAAGTTTTAACATGATGCCCTTTAATTTCAAACAAATGAAATCAAATAATCCAGAGAAAGAAAGAACCTGTGGAGGCCCTGAACTAAATCTTTTAGCAGCCACCAAAAGAGAATTCAACAGAGCATCCTTTGCTCCCGACTGCAAGTAGTAACCTTCATTATGTATCTGCCAAAATAAAAGTTATCTTAAAAGTTGCATAATCGGACAGGCCGAGCAGAATTAGAGAAGAAACTGATGCAAACATGGCATGTTGACTATATGTTTCATGGCAGTAAACATTTTATTTCCCTTTGTGTGGGAATTAGAGAAAAAGAGCCACATAAAAGATAAGTATGAGCTGTTCTGTATGATGGCTCCGGAACAATATGATTTGATTAGAGGCAATCTCATCGAATTTCCGAAACAGTTAGGCTGAAACAACTTTTTGCACCTTTTTAATACATTGTAGATTGCTCAGACTAATACTAAGGATTTTAGACTTCTGCTCTCGGCCTATTCAATATCAGTCAGCTTCAAGCTTTGAAGGTGCAGAACTTGTGCTGAACAAATGTTTGCACCTTCTTGGCTTCACATACATTGCTTACTGTGATACTAAGTTTGTTGAATCTCTGCTCTCAAACTATTTGAAGTCAGCTTCCAATTTTGAGAATGTTATCTCTTTATTTCACTTAAGGCTTGTTTGGTACAAGTTTTTTTTGAGTAAAGGAACCATACTGAAATTTGTGCATAATCTTAGTGGAATATTTTGACTCCGCTAGCAATGAAGCCTATGGCCGACATGTACGCAATAACATTTTAAAACTCCCAACCAACAAGACTCGGACAATTTAGAACTCCCAACCAACAAGACGCGGACAATTTAGAACTCCCAACCAACAAGACTCAGACACTTAGACGTAGTCACCAATTGAGTTAGAGTGGTCGCATTTTATTAACACTGTGATCAAACGGAAAAGTGACTAGTAATAGATTGTCTTTGATCGGAAAAGGGTTTCTGGTTCCCCAAAGACCAACCATTAAAAGTACACAATTTCTACCTCTACAAAATTTAATCAAATCCACCAAATTTCACAAACCAACAAGACTATAATAACAACAACCAAAAGTCACCACCTTGATAAACCAACAAAATCATCCAAAACCCACATCAATAAAAGACACAAACTTCACAATCCATGAAAAAACAAATACCAAATTATCAAAAGGGACGGTCTAACTTTAACAAATTGTGTTAAATTGGTCACTCTTAATAAACACTATAATAAAATTGACCACTATGATTAAAATGACCACATTACGCCGAACAGACTAAGAACAGTAACCATTTACGCCAAACAGTGACTGCTTTAAGCTCGTCTAATTTTAACTTAAAAATAGACTTGGCCACAAACTGTGTTATATTGGTCACTCTTAATTTACACTACCATAAAAAATGACCACTTAACACCAAATAGTGACCACCCTAAGCTCGTCTAATTTTAAGTAATTATGTTAAAGTTGTCACATTTGATTAACGCTACCATAAAAATTACCACTTTACGCCAAACAGTGACCACCCTAAGCTTGTCTAATTCTAACGTGGCCACAAAATTGCGTTAAATCGGTCACATTTAACTACCACTATAATAAAAAGGACCACTTTACGCCAAACAGTGACCACCCTAAGCTCGTCAAATTTTAACTCGTGGTCACAAATTTGTTAAAGTGGGCACTTCTAATCAACACTACCATAAAAATAACCATTTTACGCCAAACAGTGACCACTTTAAGCCCGTCTAATTCTAAAAACAAAAACAACCCACAAAACTAAACCTGAAAAAGAAAGTAAACAGTTGACCAACCTTGCGCTTAAGAATCTGGGCAGCAAAGAACTCAACCTCAAAGCTAGAAAACACAGAACTTTGGTGATGATGACGTGGAGAGGAGTTAGTAAGGAGTGAGGTGGCAACTTGCCACGCGGCATCAGAGTGTTGGAACTGAATAAGCCACTGATTGGCTGCCACTCTGTTACAAGACTGCGAATCATGGTTCAACACTTTAACTGCCTCTGCTACTTGCATTTGCAACTCCTCCATTTTTATTTTTTGTTTTGAGTGATTATTGTTAAGATGGGCGGAGAGGACGACGCCTGTAATTCTATGGGGCTGATCTGACGGTTTTCATTGGTTGGGACTTTTGAGGAGAGAAGATCAGGAGATTTATTATGGGATTGGGGGTCACTGCTAAAGTAAAGTAAAGTAAAGTACAGTCATGTGTCAATGTGGGAACATAACTGGTTTGGAACTGGTTACTTGGGTTTAACTGGATTTTTACTATTCTTGTCCATATCTACGCACGATTACTATTCTTACTAATAATATTAAAGGAAATATTGTGAAAATTACAAGCTTAGGAATATTTGTATAGAATAATTGTGAAAATTACTTGTTGAGTTTGTAGATAATTTCGAATAATCTTAACTACGTTTTATTTTTAACAATCCTAATTTGTAATCATTTTTACATCTATTGCTTCCGATTCTCCCAACCCTAATTAACGAACCAAATTTCCTCCCAAACCACCTCATACACCCCCTAACCTCCAACTAACACCAAAACCCACCCTCTAACCTCCAACTCAACACCCACGCAAAAGCCCACGTGTAGCAATACTCTTTTCATAACTCACTCGACTCGAATGGATGTGGCTCGAATCGAGCGAGTGTGTTCCAACGCTCTACTTCTCCCTCCCTTGTTTTGCGCGAGAACCTTGCTCGAGTCCTTACTTCAACTCGGATGGGGCTAAAGAACCCCAAACTTGACCTTTTTCTCAATCCCTTAGACTTCAATGATTCACGTCGTTCTCATCCTTCTCAATCACGACACTGATTCAAGATCTCTCTTATCACGAACAACATTACATATAGGAAAATATTTGTTTTGGGTACCCGACATATTGCGTAATTCCACTTTGGGTGCCCGTCTTTTGAGTATTTCCGTTTAGGGTACCCAACAATGATACCTAATTCCACTTATGGTACCTATCACCTAACGACGTTAACTTTTCCGTTACATGGCCTCCAACTCATCCTCCTTTTGCTTCTCCTCCAAACCCCACCCCTTATTTCCATCCTACTGCATGCCCATCCCCACCTCCTCCTCCCAGCCATCCAGACTAACCTCCTTCTCCCGAGTCCCACCTACCCAGCCCGACCCCTCACAACCCGACCCTTCATCTCCTCATTCACCTAGCCCATCCCCCCCCAGCCGCCTATATAGGCTCACCTCCCTTTCCCACCTCATCCCCATTTCACCGCCATATCCCCACCCCTCATTCCCCTACAACCCCACCTGCCCCACCAAGAAATGCAACGGTAAGGTTGTTGGCATCAGTGGCGGATTTATGGGGCAAGGGGGGTGAGATGTGGTTTTGGTGGTGGTAGAGAACAATATGAGTGCGAAGGGGTTGTTGTGAGACAGATGATGAGGGTAGTCGAGTGGGTTGATGGTTGAACAAGGTGGTGGAAGGGAGAAGGGGTGGGGACGAAGAGGTGGGTTTATTGGGTGAATGAGGTTGCGATGCATCAATGTTTGTTTACAATGCAGTGATGAGGAATGTACTGAGAGCAAAGCACTAGTGGGTGGTTGCACATGGACTGTTTGATGAGCTGTGCAGAGATGTTGCTGGGTGTTCAGGTGATTCGGAAGGGGAGAGATGTAAGGGGTGTTAGGTTAGGGAGGTGGTGGACTAGTGGTTGATGGTGAAGCAAAGAATAAAAAGGAGGAAACTCGTCCATTGCACGGGTGCCAACGTTACTATGTTTAACGGAATTTTGACGGTCAGGTACCTAAAGTGATATAATATATCAATGTCGGGTATCTTAAAGAAAATACCCAAAAGACGGGCACCCAAAGTGGAATTACGCTATATGTCGGTTAACCAAAATGGAAATTTTTCTTACATATATCATATTCATTAGATTACATAAAAATCATCAAATACAAATGGATACAATATTACAATCAAAATCATGTCGTTCACCAACATAAATACGATAAAACCGACTACTTAGGCCTACTAATACACCACATATCATTTATAATGAAAGCAAAAATGCCGACAAAATGTGTGAAATACACGAATTTTACAAAGACAAAAGAAAAACACCTATAAAACGTACAATTTGTCCCGTGGCTAGTAAGAGTACTTGTGCCACACAAATAGTAATACCCGTTGGCCGTGGCTAATATTGTGGCACAAGAACACATTTGTTGTAGTGAACATAAGTTCCTTACACACAAATTAGGCCTCATGAGACAATACCAACTACCACCATCAACCCATAAATCATACCTAAAAGAAACTGAAAAGTAAAAACCAAAGAACTCCAAGACCAAAACCAAGAGAAAAACCAAATAAACTATAAGGTCACCCAATGACAAGTCTAATGGTACATATGGAATATGGTATATATTCGACACAATGAAATTAGGAAATATATTATATATTTATACGAGAATATTTATGAAATAATAATACAACTAGTCCTGCGAGAGACGTCTACTTTTAAGATATTGATGTAAAAGGAGCTTGGGATGATTTAGCTTTCAAAGAACTTGTTTACTTTCAAGATAAAAGTAGTCGATTTTTCAAGAATTTGTGATAAGATTATGTGAGATTAAGATATAGATATAGAATATTATTAGGGATAAGAAAACTTAGGTGGTTACATATATTAGGACTTGATATCTATATATAGTGTTCTTATAGGTGTTCCCAATGTTCACATTATGTATATTGTAATCTGTTGGAATTATGGATACACATGAATACAAGATTTACTATATTATGAAATTAGAAGGGAAATTTGATTTGTTTAACTTTTTAACTTCACGTATAAGGTAGTCCCGGGACTACCTAATTTTAGGTAGTCCCAGGCCCAAAACTCGCGCAGGCCCATACTCAAGCTAAAAATAAATTTGTTTTAACGTGAAAAGTTTCAAACTGGAACTTCGTAGCTCAGTGGGTAATAGTTACACTTGTGGTGTATAGGGTCACTAGATCGAACCTTCCTCTCAACATTTATAATTTTATTTTTCTTATTTATTTTTTTTTGTCCAGTTTTTTTTATTTTTCTTTTGACATCCATTTTTTTCATTTTCATTTTTTCTGTTTGACATCCATATGATTAGAAACATTAAGCAAAGTTCATATAAATAAATTATACATATATCAAGGTCCAATAATTTTTTTATGCCAAGATCCATTTAATTGATATCAAGGAAAGTTCATTTTCCTTTTTTTTATTGTCATTTCAGACAATATCCATAAACCATTTAGTTACGGAGTAATATCCATAAATAAATATACTATGTCCAAAAGAAAATTAAACAATGTACACAATGTACATTAAAAATATACACAACATACATTAAAACTAAAATCAATATACATCAAAAATA
>CAAKMY010033820.1:0-17031 GCA_901111285.1 Corrigiola litoralis | reverse complement strand
TGTTTCCCCAAATAAATGATCACTAACACCAAAATTTCTTAATATCATGATAATAAAAACAAGTTTGGTGGGAAAAATTGATAAGTTGACAAAAAAGAAGATGTTAATATGGAAAGTTAATTAATGATGTATTTTTAGCTCCTTGATCTTGACAGTTTTTGTGGACGGACTATAATAGAAAATTTGTCAATCTTTAAAGGACGGAGGGAGTAAGATCATAAATTTTAGTGAAGTATATTAGTAATTAACAATTGATAGTCAAATGTTCTCCTAAAAGTATGACAACGATAAGTAAAAAGAGTTAAAAAGAGAGTAATAAATAATATTAATTGTTATAGAAGTGATTGCCTTCAACTATGTTAATTTAGTTGGAGTTGACAGGTTTGTGTGTAAGTTAACCATCTTTGTTATTTTGTATGCAACTTTTGTGGATAATACCAATATAGCATTTTTATTTATCTTATACTTGTATGTACAAAAATAAAGAATAGACTTGTTCCGATACATATTGTAATTATAATATAAATTTGTGAAAGTAAGACAAAAACTTGGATACCATGATATATTGTAAAACAATTAATACGTATCACGATTTTTCGTCGACATGACACAAACTAACGAAATAAGCTACATTAGTTATGTTACGACCTATGTATACACATGCTGGGAAATGTTGGGCGCATTAGGATCAACCAATAAGACAATATTGAGCAGAAATAAAGAGACTAGAAATAAAGAGGGAAAAGTACAAAAGAAATATAGTACTAGAAAAAGAAATAGGAGAGCAAACAAGTTCATACAAACAGAAAGATGAAAGCTAGATGGTAGAAAATGTAAAACAATATCAATGATTATTAATAGTAAAATAACTAATTACAACAAAAGTCATTTTAAAAATTAAATAAGTGTATTTAATAATACTTTGAAACATATTTATAATAAAATTTTACACTCTATATGATCAGTAATTGACATTGATACATATTCATATGATTACTAGTTTTCAATTCATTGTAACATATGGATTCATATTATATTAATATTAATTATTTTAATTTGTGAAATGTGCATACACCTTATTTATATATATATTTCCATAGTCAAATAAATACTCATATTATTTAGCGTAAATAAGAATTTGATACACCTATTAAGTATCGATTAATAATTGTAACCTTAACAACCGCTTTTATGGACAACGCAAACTTAAAAAAAAAAACACATATATGAATATATGTTTTTATAAGCAAATACATATTTTTATTTGATTAAGAATAAAATTTTAATTTAAATATATATTAAAATCGATAAATAATTATTATATATGCCTTATGGAAATAATTTTAGGGACAAAACATACATCAATACAAACAAAAAACATTTATTAAATTGTATCAAACCTTAGACAATAAGTTTATTAGATTGTAGATTAACCAACATCAATTTCAAATTAATCAATGCACTATAAAATTGAAATAAAATTTTTAAATAAATAACTTAATGATAAAAACTATATTATCCCCTAATTTCTTATCAAACATGCACCGTTAGAAAATTACAACCATTTGTTTGAACTTCAGTAAAAAAATCATCATAATTTCCACAACAAAGATAATCATAAACATGAATACGAACATATATAAAATTAAAGTGATCATTCAAAATTTAAAATCATGTTAGCGAAAAAACTCTAATTTTGATCCATAATATTTTGTGCAAAGATTTTTTTATTATAAAATGAAACCGGCCAATTATACAACAATTGTAATCTTTCTTGGGTTTTAAGATAATCAAATTCAAACAAAAACCTTTTTTAGAAAAATAAATTTCATTATACCTTTGTTTATCCGCAATTTGTTTTTTGTTAACATGCTTGTAAAAATTCTTTAATTAAATTTACTAATTAAAATTTACCATATGTATGATAAAATGTGTACATACTCAGTTTATATTAATGAATTAAAGTCTTATGTATATGAAAAAGAAAAATGAAAAGGATGGATTTGACATTTAAGTTGAACAATTTATGTGTTTGTTGTTGTGGCCGTCGATGGCAACGCCTCTCCTATAATCGACATTAATTATATCCATTTCTATGTCGTGATAGTCAGGCGCATGTAGAGTTCTGGATGGGGCTATTCGGAGCCTCATTTGTCACTGATTACTTTGGACTTCCTTTATTGAATAATGAGTTTGTTGAATTAGTTTGCCGTATTCATGAAAAAGTTGTGAACTTAATATAGCGTAAACCATGTGTAAGAATTCGGTCTGACTTATTTTCTTGATTGATCAATACAAAGCATGACTTGAATTATTATTGTTGTGTGGTTTATACAGGCATGAAATCAAAGTTATTTTTCTCTTTGACGTCAGTGCATCCTGCCAAGCGTAATAGAGACGGCCTTATTTCAATATGTCATCCTCGCATCAAAGCACCAAGAACTAATCAAAGAACAGGGTAAAACAACTCAATTTGGAGAACTACCTAGTAAACCGCTCAAGAATTTCAATTGCATCTGATGGGTTGGAGCAACTTTTAATTAATCTCGTATTAAAAGCATCTAGAACTAGTTTGCACGATGTCATTTATAATCATAGTCCGATCGCCTTTACCGTTGATGGTGATGCCACTGCCTAAAACCACCTTCTGCCCTTCAGTGGTGTGGATGGAGGTCCTTTGGTCCTCATTTATCATTGACTACCTCTGTACTTCCATAACAAAATTTCTTAAATTTAATTTCTCGTAAGTGTTTAGTCGTTTCTTGTGGACTAAACATGAGCAAGAACTTGGTTTTGCTTATTTTCTTGATTATATCATTATAAGTTTCTTTGTCGTTGTAGCATATATTATGAAATCTAGATACATAACATGACTCGAACTATTGTTTTGTGTGGTTTACGCAAGCAAGAAATCAAAGCTATTTTTCTTTTTACTACAACATTCTTACCATTAGTGCATCGTCATACGAATGTCTTAAGCTTAATTTTAATATATCATCGTGGCATAATCTAGAACTGGTCAAGAAAAGATCAAAGAATCTCCAATCGGAGGACCATCAACTAAAGCTCAGGAACTTTCAATTTCACCCGATGAATTGGAGCAACTTTCAGTTAGGCTCGTACCAAATATCCAAAATTGGCCGGATTGGATAAGTGTAAAGAAAATTCAATGCCATTTGAAACTCTACGATCAACCTCCTCCAAAACAGTAGAAATTGGGCAACATCATTTACTGGCCAACAACCTAAGAGATCATCTGAAGATGGATAGAGATTAACCGAAGCTGGAGAACACTTCATTAAAAATATAAAGCTCAGCTGCTGTTGCACAACTTATATATAGCCTATGCATCTCATGGGTTGCAGAAGCTTTTAGATAGTTAGCGTTGCATCAAAGCAAAGCATCCAGAACTGGTTTCCTATTGTATTCAGTTCCTATGGACCTATGGTATTCATAGAATAATCATGCATCAAAGCATCATTTTAATTTGCATGTAGAGGTTAATGCTAATAGTACTGATTAGTGACTACTGACTAGTACTGACAACTCCATTTTTTCACCCAGGTCTAATGTTGACCTATAGCATTTATAACTGTGTCGATTACAAGTTTAAAACGCCAATGACGAGTTAGATAGGTCGGTGACCTGTAGAGTAGATGAACTTCAGCACCATAGATAAAATCACTAGGAAACTCATGGCATAACGCAATCAAACATATAGGCACAAACAACAACTCCAATCACTGAATTTAGTTCAACAAAGCACAATGGAATGAACTCTGCAAATCTGAATTCCTGTGAAAGCGTGGCGGTTAGAAATTCGGACACGCTTTGAAGGAATCAACAGGTAATTCTACTTTCTGAAATGGCTTCCTTTTCAGTTTTTGTGAAATTTTCGAATCTCCTGCCCAGGTTTTTATGGGTTTGTTTTAGATAACTGGTAGAGGAGGGCACATTTTAGCGCTTGATACCTCTATATTGAGGGGGTGATATGAGTCATTTTATGCCATCGCAATGAAGCCAAGATTGGAGACCAGTTTGTGTCCCACGGAGAATTATGCATATGACTCGCAATTTCTTTACAACCATACCTAGCACCGTAGCACGCATAGATGCTGCCGGACTTTCTAGGACGTTTTCTCAAGCCTGCAAAGTCGCTTTAATGTGTATGAAGCTCATGCAATGCCTCTGATTAGTCAATAGAGAGAAACAACTGTAATTTCATTAGAATAAAAGTGGACGATTCCCAGTTTAAGGATCTTTAAGCACGTATAAGAAGGGTCGGCAAGGAGATAGTATGCCTACTCTGCTGTCACAAAGTCTTCCATTGCTTTCATAGTTTCTTTACAGACTGAGTCCATAGCCCTCTTGCATGCTATATCGAATCTCTCTAGCAATATTTACAGATGCAGTTTCAATTACTTGCAAAAATCTCAAAAAGAAAAAAAATTACTTGCAAAAGATAGAACTTTGCTTTCAATAGCTAAGAGGAGCTGTAGGAATTGATATGAGGATCTAGAGGATGTATTTGGAGAATGCTAGTTGAATCTTCTTCTTGGTTTCTCTGCCCGTGCATGGTAACATTTTTTCCTTTCAAGAATCCCGAGTACCACTTTTGAGACAGCTTAGGGTATCTGGTCAATCTTGGATCTTTGAAATCAACATAGTATAAGCCAAAGGTGAACTTGGTGCCGAACAATATCTCGTACACGTCTAAGAATGACCAGACAAAGTATCCTTTTAAATTTAATCCGTTTCTGCAAAAGGAGGAGGATTTCAGGGAAATAGACAAAGATATGTGCCATAACTTGCTCTTAGTCGATGAAACATATCTGAGAGTTCTACAAAAGAGCACCCCGGAGAAGCAAGTTCGAAAAATGAATCTTGTGTTCCTGCCGCAGTTACAATCAACTTAACATAATAAAGGCAAACTATTAGTCGCTAGATCTTTTGTAGAAGAATTGGTCTAGCTAGATGGCCAGTTTTTCGAAAATAGATACAAGTATTTCACATTAGAGGACATCAAGGCATTTCCATACACGATTTCCCCTATATATTAGTAGCTGAGATTATGAGATTAAAAGGTACCACAGATGCCAATTACAAGAAACTAGCAGAATCTTGCAGAAGCTGGTTTTAACAGTTTTGACATTAAACATCAAAGTTCATGCAATATCATCATTAAATTGAAGAATAATGAAGCTTGCAAGATGGAATTATGAAATTTCGGCTCGTGGGTAACTCATAAACGCATGGAATTGACATATTAACTGTTTTTGGTGAACACTCATGAGAATTTGAATTATTACCTCACGGCATCAAGCACAGCTTTAATGTGACTTTGCAAGTATTCCACTCTTGATAAGTCATTTACTGATGCATTATAATCTGTATTGTGTTTTGTTAATTGACCTGCCAAAAAGTTCCGTCACAAATATTACAGTCAGTAAGTAGGTCTAATTACAGAGAAACCAAAGTTCAGGAAGAACTACCATTTTCATGGATAAAGATAGGAGGATTGTTGTAAACTTGCTTGAAATGCTCCAGTACTCCTTGCAGACCCCATGGCGTATTGACGAATGGATTCTAGAAGCCCAAAGATAAAGAATGCAAGTTTAAAGAACTTGAAAATAGAAAGCCAACACACGGAAAGGCAAAAGTAATTCCTCACCCCTTCTAGTGGACGACTGTAATTGACAACTGCGACAAGTTAAAATGTCATTAGTTTGTAAACAAGTGCTATTAGTTCATGAAATGCAAAAGAAAGAATTATACAAACATCAGCTCAAATAATCTCTTTTACGCGATTAAATGAGAAGAGATGAACTATGACACAAAGTACAGATCCAAGATATAAGATATACATATCCACTCAGTTGCCAGGTCAGCCATAAAATCTCTTAGCTCCATTGTATGGCTTGCAGGCTTGTCTTTCGTCATACTGACAGTATAGTAATTCAGTCCAATATAGTCGAATGATCCCTTCACCAAATCTGATTCAATTTTGGTAAATACAGGAAGTTTGCTGCCCACGTTCCTCTTCATTATTTCCGGATAATCTCCATCCATCAATGGGTTCATGAACCTTACTCCCGTGAGAAACAGAACGTTAGCATATCACTCAAGCAAGTCCCAACACAAAGGCAGGAAAACAAGAATTGGAAATAGATATTCTTGCAACAGTGATGTAATTAACTTAGTCCAAATTAGGCGATCTACAATAGATTGGGCACGTTTTGAAACTGACCAGCCAATGAAAAAATCGTAGGATCTTTTAGCTGCAGCTAAGTCTTCTATTGTGTTCGTAAGAGGAATGAAATGCATGGCATAAAGATTGAACCCTACGTATCCGTGTTGTCTGACCTGTATCAAGGAGTCTCAATAACAATCATAACAAAATTATAATGAAAGCGAATTCGAAAAGAAAATGGAAAAGAAGGATTATAGATAAGATGTGTTTTGGTCGTGGGTTGAACAAAATCATCTCATATGACTGTTTTCATCTTCAATTGGATTCTCCATACCTGATACTTGTCCTTGTATAGTCTTGCAGCTGATGCATGAGCCAACAACACATGGTGAGCAGCAAGGTATGGCTCTGTTGTTGAGTTTCCTACGGTACAATTAATTCCAAAAGGAGCAGAACATCTACAAGGGGGTGAATTTCCAGCATTGTAACCACCAAACACAAAAATATTTCCCTCGTTGATTGTGGTCCAATACAAAACCCTATCACCGAATTCTCTGAAGCAAACATCAGCATACACCGTGAAGTCCTTTCTGTATCCAAATATCAAAGTCTGTCTGTCAGGATGTTGTAGAAAAAACCATGTTTCTTGGATCATTGGTAGCATGAGGAACCAAGTAGAAGATGTTACTGGCTCAAAATTAAAGACCCATTACAGGTAGAAAAAGACGGAATACATAACAAATGAGCACTGGCAGGTATGATAAATAATAAACAGAGTAAGAAATGGGAGGCACATACACAATCCTTCGACTGAGAAATCCTCCGTATTCATCCTCGAGTACTTGTGGAATTTCTGAGTGCATTAATGTTACATGTGGTTGGATTCCTGTAGATTAAATCAGAGATTAAACAGTGTGAAACAAACTTCTACCAACTGTGTCAGCCGATAAGGTTGGTTTCCTTCCTTTTTCTTTCAACTTTTCAAACTCAAATGTTGGTGTAAGAAAGAAAAATTACCATGGCTAATGAGTTCATCAATGAGGTTGTTGTAATATTCCAAACCTTTTGGGTTAACAGGTCCTCTGCCATCTGCAAAAAACAGAAGAGAGAATAAAATCTAACAGTATTTAATTGTGTTCAATCTTTGACTAAGAGTTGTAGGTTGATGTTGATAATTCATACTAGGTATTAGTCTCGACCAGGATATGGAGAATCGGTAGGCATCCAATCCTGTTTCGACCATGAGTTTAACATCTTCCTGTGTAGATGACAGTAGGTGACACTGTTACAAACTTAAGAAGTTTACAGCACACAGTTTGACTGACAATCAAGCATGTTAATCCAGCTGACAAAGGGGTAGAACATATATAAAACGTGTAGCTACCTTGTATTTATGATACTCATCACTTGCTATGTCTCCATTTCCCGGTAAACGCCCTGAAAATTAGTTTCAGTGCTTATAATTATTGATCAACAATATTCCGAAAGAGCACCATTTCCATCCCGGTCTTTATCACCTTTTTCTTGTTCAAATGAGCCATCAGAAGGACAGAATTCATGCCTCAAATATGAGGGCAAATAGGTACTATATTTCAACTGATATTTTCTGGTGGCATGTTACAAGTTACAACCATGCATGGTGCGCTAAAGAGGCGAGTGAAAAATTTAGCGAAAATACTATGATTTATGTCCAATAGATGCGCAGATATGAAAACATTGATTTTTGTCTAAGATAGAAATTGATGAAGGCTATTACACAAGGCCATTTATTAGAATAATGGATTTCTTAGATGTACCATCATTCCGTTTCCAACAGGATAGAACATGATGCCATGATGGAAGCACATTCCTTCTGAGAGCCTACATACTAACATACGCACATGCATGATGCCATGTTGGAGTACTATATAAGAATAAAAGAGAACAGTGCATCTGAACGCATGGCCGGCCAAACCATTTCTTCCTAGTATAAAATAATTTCTTAACGTATATAATACTTCAAAAAGTTAAGAAGATTGCCAAGCAATGAAGCAAACTTAGGTTGAATATCAATGACTGTATTTGGCCTAAGATTGAAGTGCACCATGAGAAACAAACTAACCAGAATGAGCGAAAGTATCAAAGATGCTTGGCTTTCTTCCATCCTCAAATGCTGCTCCCTCCACCTAAATTCATTCATTCAAATATATAAAATAATAAATACTCCGTATAAGACATACAATCCAAATTAGGTGCTATGTTGATCAACACAACATTTCATATAACTAAGGTAAGCTATAATGTTTTTTCTCTAGAACATAGTAATTAACAACCATACTACTGAGGGGAAGGGGTAGTAACTAGCGAGGTCCGAACTAAGGTATATCCCGCACTGAGCTACCCAGCAATCCTTAAGTAAGCTATAACGTAAAGTTGACCGTTGTAGAGTGCGAAGTACAAGATAAATATGTAAATGAAGAGTTATGATAGAGGACCTGATAAGCAGATGTACTGGAACCAAATATGAACTCAGGAGGGAAGTCATGGCGGTTATATCCTTTGGCACCAACAACTACAACAAAGCACAGAGAAAGGAAAAGGAGAACTGCAGCTCTTAGCCTCAGCATTTTCTGCCTAGTGCCTTGCTACCTTCTCTTTCCCTTTCAGTAATACTACAGGCATTTAGCTAAAAATTAACTTACTTATTTCTCTAATATAATCAAGTCAATGTCATTTGTCACGTCGATGTTTACAATATCAATAGAACGTGTTTGCATAATTGCATCTGCCCTTTTGTTTATATTTTCTGTGTGTTTATGGCCACTTTTTCCATACACGTACACTATTTTTACGAGCACTTCATACGTCACAGAAAATTAATTGCTTGGTCAAATAATCTTTTTTTTTTTTTTTTAAAAAGCGACAGGTCAAGATACCAACAAAGCAAAACGCTACCAACACATGTAATAATGTTGTAACTTGTAAGTTGAGACCTGAAGAAGGTAATATGTATATTGGTGGACGGTTCTCCTAAAAGGACCTAAGAGCTAGGTAAATTAGTTACACTCGGTGAAAAGCATAGAGACAAGATATGTATCTTATGGCCGTAAAATGATATTGCGCATCCTTTACATGATGTATTATGTATCGAAATGAATATGTGTAATACATTTGGTGAATATGAGCAATACGAGTATACTATAATTGGAGAATATATATTTTATAATACTTGGTGTATATGTATTGTATACTTTGTGAATATGAACTATACGGTGGGCGAATATGTATATTATATCATGTATATTAGCGTTGATAAATATATAAACTACATTAATTTACGTGAATATATATATTGTTACAATGGTGAATATGGTGCATAGTGCATCATGCAAGGGGTGCGCAATATAAAAATTGCTAATGGCCGGTGCTTGCAAAAGTTCCAGTTTTTCCTCATTTGGCCAGGCTGGGCAATGCAGTCGTCCAGGGCCTATGTCTGGGAAAGGCCCAATTTTTTTATATAAATATTAAGTGCATATTTCGTTATGTTTTACATTGTAAATAGTTAGCTAGTTATACCTTTTTATTTTCCAAATATTTTAGTGCACTCTTATTCTATTGAGAGGCCCATATTTTCCCTTCGTACATGCATGAGTCTTGAAAATGTCAAGACCGGGCCTGATAGAGAGGCAGTTATGATGCTTGACAATATGCTGCCAGAAACTCCTATAAATAGCAAGAGTTTGAGCATTCATCAGTGCACCCAAACCGAAGCCACTAAACTTGTATTGATAAGTTTGTCAAGATAAACACACAAATTAAGAGCATCAAAGAGAAAGAGAGCCTCAAGAAAAGTATATGAGTATATATCTAGTTTGAATGTATTAATCTTTAACTTGGACACTAAACTTGAGTGTAGCTAGTGTGATCGAGGTTTAGCCACATAACCGACAACCCAATTATTTCGTTAGGTAAACAAAGTTACACGGTAAACCCCTAGTTGGTACTAGAGAGGTTGTATTCTCATTATTATTTAGTGGAGATTTTCCAAGATGAGGTCATGTGGTCTTGACCATTATCATTTAATGGGTTTTCCACATAGGAATTGGTTTGCCACTTTCTCTATTTTTTTGACATTATTGTTACCATTACTTTTGTCAGCTCATATAAATTACACAAAAGAGGAAAAGAATCACTGATTCTGCTAATGTATTTGAGGTCTTTTCACATAGTAGTATCAAAGTTCTGGTTAGAGCGATATTATTTCTTTTTTAATATAGAGGAAACCATCACTATTAGTGGCATTATTAAATTGATAGCATGAACTATTCGATATGGAAGAAAAGAATGGAGGGTATCCTTTACTACAAGGATATGTATACACCCGTAGAAAAAAAAGCGAGATGACAAATCCGACACAGACTGGACGATGATCAATAGGAAGGTCGTTGGGATGATATGACAATATATTGATCAAAGTATTTTCCAGCATGTTGTCAGCGACACAAATTCTTACACGTTTGGAAGAACCTGGAGTCGATATACGAAGGGAAGACGGCTTTGAACAAAGCCTCGTTGGTGAAGGTGGTGAAGATGGAGTACAAAGATGGGCGTAGCATGGTAGAGCACCTCAATGACTACCATGCAAGGCTAGCTTGTTAAACTAGATAACAAGTATGAAGAGAATTCTTAGTAAGCATCATTACTTCTCAGCCCTCTCCCCGATAGCTATGATGCGCTCTTTGTGTCCTTAAACAATTTCTTTTCATAACGAAATCTCACAATGCTTATTGTGAATGAAAGCTTGCTCGATGAAGAAGCTAGAAGTTGAGAACTCGCTCCTTCTATTTCACCAGAAGCTAACATTGGAGAAAGCTCTCGTGGAATAGGTAAGAGTAGATATCGCAGAAACGGGACAAATCAAGGGGAATATCCAACATCAAAAAAGAAGTTACGGAGTATATGCTACTATTGCAAGAAGTCGAATTAGTGTAGACTACGCAATCGCGACCATGCCAAGGGAAAATTTGGCTATAGTGACAAAGGAGACAAAGATAACGAGAAGTATACTAGTGTAGTTGCAGCTAATGACGAAACATTTTTTATACACGGCAATGGTGGTATTCACATTGCATGTGATGACACTCAATGGGTGGTTTACTCTGGTGCGTTTGGCATACCACTTAACCTCGCACGATGATTTCTTCTCTTCTTACAGTTCCGACAATTTCGGTTGTGTGAGAATGGAAAACGATAATACCCCCAAGATCATTGGTATTGGAGACGTATGTTTAGAAACCAATAATTGATGCTAATAGGTGCTGAAGAATGTGAGACATGTACCCGACATTCGGTTGAATATAATGTATGCCGGAATGCTCAACGATGAAGGCTATCAAAGTCACTTTGGTGATGGCAAGTCGAAGTTATCAAAGGGCTCAACGATGGAAGCAGATAACCATGTATATGACTCAAGAAAAAGTGAGTCAAGGAGAGACGAATGTTGTAGTTGCATATTAGTCCTTCGAGCTATGGCACAAATGGCTTGGTCACATAAGCGAGAAGGGACTACACATCCTTGCTCATAAGAAGTTCCTCCTTGATGTTAAAGGTGCACCATTGAAACCATGTGTTATTGATTAGCTTGTAAACAACATAGAGAATCGTTCCAGCGAACGCCACCCAAAAGGCAAAGCCGTGTACGGGATTTAGTCCATACAGATGTTTGCTTTATATAGAAAAGTGACACAACGGTGCACAATACTTTGTGACTTTTATTGATGATCATTTCACAAAGATTTGCGCCTTTACATTATTAAGCAAAGATCAAGCTCAGTACCCCCCCACCCCACCCCACCCCACCTAGTCGGAAGCAGGAGAATTGTTGGACGATTCCTCCTAGTGGGACCTAAGAGTTAGATGAATTAGTTTCACTTGGTGAAAAGCATAGAGACAAGCAATGTATTTGATGGTCAGTGCACGCAAAAGCTTTTGTGTTTACTCATGATTCCACTATTAATGGTAAACCCCAATTTCTTCTTCTTTTTCAACAAGCATTGGTATAGTAGTATCAATAATTTTAGTCCCTCCATTTGAGGCATGTCAATCTCGTTCATGGTTAATGTTCAGCTTAAATATGCTAATGAATTTAAATCTGAATTTCAACAAGCTCAATCGATGCAATATTTGGTGGCCTTAGGAGTTTTTTAAAAAGATACCTGCCACGACACTTACCTAACAATATTAAAGGTTTCTCTCAAAAAACAAAAAAAAAAAACTATATCAATTGTTTTACACCGTAGTCCGTAGGATGTCCTTTTTCGATTTCATAGAGCACATGTCACAAATTTTGGTTGAAAGGATTTTGGCACCCATACAATCTTTTATGGACCTTTATTTACCTTTAAGTTTCAAATGGTCCACATGACTCTTACATCTATGTAAGTATATTGTAATAGTAGATCTACATGTAAGCTATATCGCCTTAATGATCCTACTCGGCTTGAATTCGGGCTAAACTGGATGGTGAAAACCAAAAGAAAAAATAGTCGATCTACATGTGGATTAGCTGATGAGAGATCTTAGTGTTGTGGAACATTTGTAGGAAGCTAGTTGCGTCTTCTCCTTGATATGTATTCCTGTTATAGTAGTAACATTTCCCCCCTTCAAAAATCTCGCGTACCACTTTTGAGACATCTTTGGGTATCTAGTCAAAACTGGATCATTGAAATCGACGTAGTAAAGGCCAAAGGTAAATTTGTTGCCGAACAATAACTCATACACGTCTAAGAATGACCAGACAATGAAGCCTCCTACATTTGAACCATTTCTGCAAACAATTTAGAATTGAAGATATCAGATGAAGATATAAGATATGTGCTTTTGCCGTTACTAATGAAACAAATCTAAAGTGTTACAAAAGTGAACCTCTTATATACTAGTTTTAAAATGTATCACATATCCCCTGCGGCCATGCCGCAATTACAACTAGCATACTACTAGATTTTCTCTAAAATCTTGGCCATTAATGACCAGATTTTCGGAAATAAATGGTTCATATTAAAGTGATTATCAGCCAAATTACACAAATCAGTTTCTATTTTCATTATTATCAGAAAATCGGGATCATCAAAATGTCATGTAAGGTCTCTATAACAAATTGATTGTTCTGTCAAGCAGCATCATGCACAAGTGATTCTAAAAAGTCTTGATATCAGAGAGCAAAAGTAATGTAGCATCTTCTAGAAATCGTAAATAAGTTGAATATATAATTGATATTGACATGGACGGCTAAGTAACTCAGACAAACTGTTGAAAGCAAATTAAATAGTTACAGGCTAATACCCATGAGAAGAACTGGAATATAATTTTACCTCACTACATCAAGCACAGCTTCGATGTGTCCTTGCAAGTATTCTACTCGTGATAGGTCGTTTACTGATGTAATATAATCTGTATCGTGATTTGTGAATTGACCTGCAAACAAGTTTCACAAGGTTTAGTAGTCAGTGACTAAGTGGTCAGTATTTAAGGCTACAAATGGTATCACAGAGGACCAGAAATGAAAGGGGAAATACCGTTTTCATGGATAAAGATCAAAGGATTGTTGTAAACTTGCTTGAAATGCTCCAATACTCCTCGCAGACCCCATGGCGTATTGAGGTAGGGATTCTGGGAGAGCAAATTTTCAGAACATAAGATTTGAAAGAACTTGAAATAACATATCCAACTTACTGAAAGGTTCAAACTAATTCCTTACCCCTTCTAGTGGATCAGAATCATTTATATCTGTAATGAATGGACATGAAATTAATTTACAAGTGCTAATGTCTATGTAATGCAAGAACAATATGACAAAGAAGGGAAAAAAAATTAAAACAAGAGCAACAGTCCGCTAAAATAATCTTCTTTCTTTCAGTGTATAGGAAGTAGGAAGAGATCAACTATGAAATAAAGAGGAAACTCAACAAGACATACATATCCACTTGAGTGCTTGGTCGGCCATAAAATCTCTTAGCTCCATTGTGAGGCTTGCGGGATTGTCTTTCACCATAATCACATTGTAGTAATTCAGTCCAATAAAATCAAATGACCCCTTTACCAAGTCTGAATCATTTTTGGTAAAAACAGGAAGTCTGCTGCCGATGTTCCTTTTCATTATTTCTGGATAATCTCCATGCATCAAGGGATGCATGAACCTGACTCCCAAGGGGAAATAGTAAGATGACATATGACTCGAGCAAGTCCAACACAAAAGAGGAGGAAGGAAGGTTTAGGAATAAATATGTGCACATTTAGAACCTCACCAACCAATGAAAAAATCATAGCTTCGTCTTGTTGCCGTTACATCTTCTATTGCATTCGAGAAAGGAATGAAATGCTGTGCATACAGACTGAACCCCTGGTATCCATGTTGTCTGCCCTGTATTTAAAGTCAGCAATTCATATTGTAAGAACTTAAATTTAAGGCAAAAAGGGAAACAAACTAAAAACAAACATATGAGGATGATAGATAAGTAGATATTGAGTAGAAGATAAAAGAACTAGAGGTTGATCATAAATTCAACTAAGGGTTGATCGACAACGCAAAATATGAAGATAATGCATAATACAAAATTCTCGTATATAACCGTATTTGTGCTGAAGTTAATAATCCATACCTGATACTTTTCTTTGTAAAGCCTTGCAGCCGATGCATGAGCCAACAACACATGGTGAGCAGCATGGTATGGCTCTGTTGTCGAGTTCCCTAGGGTGCAATTAAATCCAAAAGGAGCAGAACATCTAGAAGGGGGTGTAATTCCAGTATCATAACCACCAAAGACGAATATATTGGCCTCATTCATGGTGGTCCAATACAAAACCCTATCACCAAATTCTCTATAGCAAACATCAGCATATGCTGTGAAGTCGTCACTGTATCCAAACACCAATGTCGTCTGTCAGGAACTTGAATAAAAAAACAGTGTTCCTTGTATTAAAGAAAAAAAAGGGTACGCTAACGATTAATCTAGAATGATACTTAGGTTCATGTGTGAGTTAGTTGTCCCACATCGGAACACAGAAAGCAGAAAGTCAAGTGGGCTACTCCCATAGGAACCAAGGAAAAGAATGTCAAGGCTGGGAAATAAATAACCATCATTGGTCAGTATAAACTAGAGACTTAGATAGTGATGATCGGATAGGTTTCTAGTAAGCACCAGAAAGTGGTAAAATAAACATCAAATAGACTAACTAATGAGAGGTACTTACATTATTCTCAGACTGAGAAATCCTCCATATTCATCCTCAAGTACCTGATGCATTTCTGTGTAAATCAATGCTACAAGTGGCTAATCAATGAGAGTTTACATACATAATCTTCAGGCTGAGAAATCCTCCATATTCATCCCGAATTACCTGAGGTATTTCTGTGTGCATTAATGTTACATGCGGTTGGATTCCTGTAGATTGAACTAAAGAAACTTAGATACTAAAAAAAAACCTTATATGATGTGTGTCTCAATATAGTTGTTTCAAGAACAAAATATTACCATGGCTAATGAGTTCATCTATGAGATTGTTGTAATATTTCAGACCCTTGGGGTTAACAGGTCCTCGGCCGTCTGAAGGACAGAGAAGAGGTTCAAGTTAAAGTCAAGCCTCAATTAATTCATACTTGGACTCAGATACTGTAGGTTGATGATCCTAACCAGGTATTAGTCTCGACCAGGATATAGAGAATCGATAGGCATCCAATCCCGTCTCTACCATGAATTTAACATCTTCCTGGAAAGATGACAGCAGGTGTAGTGGTAAAAATCTCTACTGAGCTTACATAAAAATAATTCATAGGTGACGAGTAAGCATGTCAACCATTCTGAAAACAGGAATCGGACAGATATAAAGACTTCTAATCACCTTGTATTTATGATACTGATCACATGCTATGTCTCCGTTGCCCGGTAAACGGCCTGAAAATTATGTGTACATAAACGTCGATCAAGAACATTGTGAGAATGAGAATATATGTCAATCCACTAAAATAATTAGAAAAGATGTGCAATTAAGACAAATTCATGCCTTCTTTAAAAAAAAAAAAAAAAGACAAACTCATGCCTCATTGAGTCAAAGAGGGATTAACTAACAGGTGCTACTCAACAAATATACACCGGTTTGCCTGTTACAACCGCGGTCTTACAGTTGTGATAGTAAAAGAATGTAATGGCACTTCTATTCCTTATGTTCGATAGCTATGGTACTTGAAACACAGGATCGAACTTGAGACAATGGAAGCAAAAAGGACCCTCATAAATGAAAATATATCTAGGATTGAAGTCTAAGACTAAAGCATAGATTCGTCTGGTTGACCGACATGATTAACAGATATTGCTAATTAAAAGAGCATATCTCTATCCTCATTCATATAACACAAAGTCAAGTGTTTCCAACAGCATAGAAGTTACTTCATACTTTACTGAGCATTACCAAACCACTAGCTTTCAAAAGAAAATCAGGAAGTAAACCAGAATGAGCAAACGTATCCATGATGCTAGGTTTCCTTCCATCCTCAAATGCTGCTCCCTCCACCTTCATTCACATAACATTCGTTCGAGTTCAGAATGATACTAATAAAAGAATTATAAGACACATTATATATAATATATAATCAAATGACTTACTATAAAAAAGAAATGTGGAATTAACTACACATACAAATTCATAACGAAATCTTTTTTCTTGTTGTCATTAATATCCTTCAATTTGATATTCTTTACGTAGCCACGAATTGAAAACGTCCCATGCATCAAACTAAGACAAAACTTCATGCAAATGGAGAATAAAACTGTTGGATATTTTTATATGAAGTAAGTGCTTGTCCCACA
>CAAKMY010033819.1:0-14951 GCA_901111285.1 Corrigiola litoralis | reverse complement strand
GTTGTTTATATAAATGTCATATCAAAAATGAAAACTGTCAACTAAAAACAGCAAATCACTTTTTCTGGTTTTCAGAAAATGGATCTTGATTTTCAAAAAAACTGAAAACTGAAAACCAACACTGATACCAAACGAGCCCTAAAAATCACAAATTACTTTTTCTGTTTTCAATAGCTGAAGCTTAGTAAATTGAAAAGAAGCTTATGGTTTTACTGTTTGAGTTTTGCCATGATTTTAGTGGAAGATGAAAGTTTATTGGGCCTGTCTTGCCTGGCTGCCACTAATCAGCTTCCAACGTATCAATTATTATGTTCATGTTTTAGGCTTTCAGCTGCAACAGATCAACCACAGTAGCACCTGTATCCTTATTAGATGCATTTAAATGTTTCCTTGAGCTCAAAAGATAGCTCCTTATATAAAAGATGGATTTTCAACCCATGTATCAGTAAATACAAAGTAGATAAATCTTCTGAAAGGCAAATAATTGAATCATATGGTATTAGACTATTAGAAGTACAAGCTCAGCTGCTCAGGTAATGTATATTTGTGGTTTTTTTCTAGATCAATTCCTGATGGTCTGTTAGCAATATTTGATGCGGATGTAATAACCAACTCTCTTAGGAACTGTGGAATTTTATTCCCTGTTGAATTGTTGATGCAGGGTAAATCTTGGCTACAATGACTATTCTATTTTTATTAAATTCTGTTCACTAGTTACCACAAAACAAAAACAAAAAAGCAATACATTCTTCTTCCCCTGTAATGAAACAATTCTCCACATTTGGGATGGCTGGAAGTAAATACAAGCTCACAAGTCGCAACCAAGAACATTACTTGTCTTCCCTTTATTTCCCGGAAAACACTGTTGAGGGAGAGGGAGTAGGAAAGCTCAAAAAGTGACCACCCTGAAACCATAATATAAATGCATTCACCTTAGCCTTTCACCAGGCCCCAAAGCCAAGCTTGACATTGAACAGAAAACACTTCTGAGACCAAAGGAACCAAAAAATTCTTCAACCTTACAGAAAATTTACAATCCTCACATGCTGTATATAACAATACACTAGTAATAAAAATTCGATATCAAATTAATGTGGCTTCAAGATCCACAGTTACATATAGCAAAAAATGTGGTTGTACCTAGCCACTGACAATCATTTCAGACAACCCTAGCCCAAAATCAATACCTCCTGGGGTAGCGGTCCAAGTATCTCCCTGAAGGGCATTCAAAAGCCACATGACCACGCCCTCCACATACATGGCAGATAACAGGTGTAACACAATCCCTGCTTGTATGACCTAGTTGCTGGCAGTTCCTGCAAACAACGTCTCGGTAACCATAACCATGACCATAGCCACCGCCGCCACCGCCGCCGCCGCCGCCACGGACTACCCCTCCTCTCCCTGCCAGAGCATCTGCCTTAGGGCAACCTTTTGAAATATGCCCGGACAAGTTGCATAAGTTGCAGATAGGCTCGTTAGTACAGTCCCGTGCCAGATGACCTGTCCTCCTACAATTGTTGCAGGCCTTCTCATTGGTACATTCTGGTTGAAAGTGGCCTTGCTTGTAACAATTGCTGCACAGCCTCACATCACCTGGGGGCATTCGGGGAGCACGGCACTCTCTGGCCTGGTGACCACCCTTGCCACACCGGTGGCAGATCCCCTCATTAGGGCAGCTGCTAGCTGTGTGACCAGGCTCTCGGCAGTTCCAACAAAGAGACTTTGTGGTACACTCCTGTGCAATATGCCTGGCAGAGAAGGGGAAAAAATAGTTAGAATGTACAACAAGTCGTGAAGTTATGTTACAAATCATAAATATCAAAAGCTTAACCATGTATCTATGCATACTGCACCATAAAATGCCAAATTATAAGACACTTAAGTATTTTCTGCAACACATGCAGGAAAATATTCAGGAGTATCAGACTCAGCTCAGATAACCAATCACAACAGATAAGACATAACAGACCAAGGCACTAAACTGCCAGCAAAAACACAGACTCTCTCTCAACTAGCCCTGACCACAATCAGAGAAAACTGGCTATTTACATAAAAGAAACACGTAAAATCAACCAAGAAATAAAATAATGAGAATGGCTCTCATGTCCTTTTAAGTTTCTACCACAGCCTAAAGTTTCAGTGGAAATTAATATTATGTTGTCTCTCCTACACCACCTTTTGGCCTGTGTATAAGGCACATATCAACAGCCTTTTTAGCTAGGTAAGACAGGTCCCAAAAAGCAAGGCCCTAGCCCTCTATCCAGAAGGCAACTAAGGCAAGGCTCAAAAAAGAGGGAGAAAAAACCACATGACCACATGGCTCTCAACACTTCAGGTGAGGGCCACAACATATGTACCTCAGACATGGTGGTGAGGCACATGCATCAACACATTTGAGCCAACGTTTTTCTTTTTAATACTCCAAACAAAGAAGTACATCACAGTCAGTTGATTTCTACCATAAGATAAGATAGTTTGTTAAAACAGTAGCAGAACATGGACAAAGCTTCTCAATGAGTTGTGAATTGACTTCAGAATCAATATCTCACAGTTCTTCTTCCTGACTCCTCACCATCAACCCAAAAATATAACAAAATAAACCACAGAGGCTATCAAAAGAATGGAAAAGCACATCAGCAGAAAACCAGAAACTGATAAGTCAGGCTTGTAAGTTGTAAAGCTGCTTTGATGCATTCCAGGGGACATATACACTTATAAGCGTACTTACCCAGGAAGATCGCAATTATGACAAATGCCAACATTGGGGCATTCTCTAGCAAAGTGACCCGGGCGCTTGCAATTCTTGCACAGATTGTTTTGACTGTAAGAAAAATTATACCATACAGTTAACAAATGCCCAAACAAATAGCCTAACAACATCAAATTTACAATCAATTCCTCATAATTGAAATTTTCCTACATATACTAATATGCCTAGCACATCCTTTGGAAAAATACTGTGGTAAAACAAAAAGCACAGCGCTTTTGCACCACTAATAGAAACCACCAGAATGACACATAGCATTGCTAGCTCTGGAGCAGCTCCCTGCTCATATAGCATTCCAAATAGTGAGGAGAAAAGAGTGAATTTGCAGCTACACATTTTTAGTGACAAGCTTTTGGCATTTAATCATTGGACACAAATCCAAAGAATGTGGCCAGCCAGCAGGATGAATCGGCTTTCTGCAAATCATACTTTATTTATTATCTTTCTCACCCCCCCCCCCCTTTTCCTGCCCTCTTTAATTTTACTGCGACTTCTTCCTCCACTTTCCTTCCCATTCAGTCTTAGGCTCTTAGCATGAGCCTCTCCTTCTGTTCTCCGCACTTGGGTGTACTTCTTTTAGTACTTCGTATATGCAACGAATTTGTGTTCCATTCTTAAATTCCTCTGAGAGTGTTCAAATCATGCAGCCAAAACCAGTTTTGGAAAGTTATATGGAATTTACCAAAGGCCATGAACAACGGAAAGACTCATGATCAGGTCAATGCAACAACAAAAAGATGTCATTTAAAAAAAAAACTTCTACCTCACCTTTTATAGTTAAGATCATTTAACTTAGAGAACTAGATGAGCCACAAAGGTAAGACATGCTAATTCAAGAACATTACAGTACAGTTATATGGTACACACCATCCTGATAATCACCTTGCATGGCAAACCATCACTTTACAATTGAAACACATAGGCAAGCAGGTCATAATTCACATATCTTTATGCCACAAGTCCACAACTTAACCCCAAAGCATGAGAAGCAGAAGCAATTTAGCAGAGTTTACAGCCTCGTCACAAGTTATAAATCTCCATGCTCCAAATAAGCAACATCATCAACAGTGCTACCACCAGAAGGTACCCCAAATACATCATCATCAACATGTCACAGAGGCAAGAGTATTCCAATAATAAATTTAGGACAAAGTGAATTCCAACAGAATCTCGAAAACATCACGATAGTATAGTGGCATTCAAAGGACCTAGTCAATTCCATTCTAGTCTATAATTATAGATATTTTTTGTGAACATATACACCTCCTAACCAGTATTTCGAAACAGATATTAGATGGTAAATAAACAATGCACAAGCCAGAAACAAGAAACCTGAAACCCCGGCGTTGGTCTCTCCCATAAGGAGCACTACGAGAAGAAGGACGTTCACTACGAATCTTTCGATCCATGGGACTCCGACTTCGACTCCTACTCCTACTCCGACTTCGACTCATGCTTCTACTTCTGCTTCTGCTTATGCTGTCTGAGCTCATTCTCACAACCTTCTTTCACAATGCCAAGCACTCTGGGATAATAAACACGTCAACACCACACCACCACCACGAGCTGCAACTTTTTTCCTGTCCATGACATACCCAATTCCACATCTATGAGATGCAATCAAACTCCTCTACTTCTCCTCTATGACAGAAACCAACCAAAAAAAAAAGCACCACGACCAATGAAATTGGATGTGAAATTCTGCGAAAGCAACCACCTACAGACAACGTAACTACAAACTGCATATATTCATATACACCAAACCTTATACCACCAGTTCGTTATCCAGGGTCCCCATTCTTGGTAAATTGTATGAACTAAGGAATAAATTATGTACATCCATGCTTCCCAACAACGAGTTGTCACACAGACTGGTTTACGGGTAGTATATTGGACTTTCACCTCCTCAAAGACCACATGTACTACACATGCAATGTTACATTATATGCTATATGTGTACCAAAAAAAAAAACATAATATGCTATATCATGCAAAAGCATGAGGTCCCTCACATAGAGGGGGAAACATAACAGGCCAGAAAAAGGAAATGAAATTGTACATAATGTGATATATCCACTATTAAATTAGGTGCAGTGAATGCTGTCACGCTCAAATTCCCATCTCCAACACATGAGAGCAAGAACTACATACAATCATTATCTCATACCAACTAGTCATCCCTTAAACAGCAAATATCGGAAAATATGCATATAAACAGCACCAAATGGAGGCTTTAGACAACTAGTCAAAAACCTTTCAATAAAACGACTTATAGCATAGCATCAGAAGCTAAAAACTATACTACATGCAATATAACTGAATGCACACAGATGGCCTTCCATCCCATGCCTGTAGTAATAACGATTATTATATACTATCTTCTAGGGTAGCACGTTACTCGAACCGAACAGCCGTCGGATGATCTTTTTCACTGACACATGCGCTTATCAAATAACACATTTCTAACCCTCTTAAATTTGTATTGCCTCAAACAAGATGCACCATAAGTACACGATCTGACAAATGCCTGTATCAAGTTTCTATTCCATTTTACCTCTATCGTTTAAAGGAAACTAACAATCTCGAACTCCTATATCATATATTTCGCCACCATTTTTACTAATTTTCTTCAATGGTTGCGTGTTACTCGAACTTTTGGCACCACAAGGGAATCACGTGATCTTTTTCAATTTTCACCTCACATGAAGTCATCTAAGGAATGCCTATATGACGTAATCTTGGTGGCAGTATATGAAGTCTCTACCCAACTAGTCATACAAGGAATGCCTATATGAAGTCTCTACCCAACTATACCTCTCACTTTAACGAGAAACTAATAACATTGGAGTCCTATATAGGCAATCTCATGTCTATTGTCACCATTCTTTCTACTTTTCGTCTGGTAGCGCTTACGTTTACATGAACTTTCCGCGCACAAACACTCGAGCACTCAAACTAGCATGACATAATCCTTAAGATAATTATAAAAAAAAAACACAAAAAATTCTTTTTATTCTTCAAACAAATAGACAAACTGACCCATGCAACTCCAAAACGCACCGCGCAACGAAACATCGCCTTCTACATGCATAACTCCATAAATCAACACTCATCTCATACTCCAAACTAAATAACCTTTCACATGCACAATTTCATGAATTATCCACGTGTAATTAAAAATTTAACAATGTCTCGCAGTTTTCTACCTAAAATTGTAATTAAATCATTGCCTTCTAAACGCACAACTTCAGCAATCAACATTCATCCCATACTCCCAACTAACAAATCTTTTCAACGCACAATTCATCAATTCTCCGCCTGCTATGAAAATTTTAATAATGTTTTCTACTTTTCTACCTAAAATTGTATAGCGCAAATCGCCTTCATCAATTGAACAACAAAAATTGCGATAAAGCATACGTCCAACAAACTAACTATGAAACAAACAGAATCTACAATTAATCAATGTCTATTACTATCATATTTTACTTCATGCATGCAAGCGCGAAAAGTAGGAACTAACAAATTAAATTCGACGAATAACGAACTATCAAGAACAAATGAAATAGTACATTATACTGAACCACATCTTTTCGTAGTTTTCCAAATTTCTACCTAAAAACAGTATAGCGCCGATCGCCTACCACTAATTGAACATCAACTTGCTATTAAAAGCATACGTCCAGCAAATTAACAGTGAAACATAGCATAATTTCCCGTTAATCAATGCCTATTACTATGATATTTAACTTCATGCATGCAAGCGCGAAATACAGTCGACGAATAACAAACTATCAAGAACAAATGAAATACTACATTATACTAAACCACATCTTTTCGCAGTTTTCCACTTTTCTACCTAAAAACTGTATAGCGCCAATCGCCTTCACATCAATCAATCGAACATCAACTTGCTATTAAAAGCATACGAACAGCAAATTAACAATGAAACATAGCATAATTTCCAATTAATTACTCAATGCCTATGACTCTGATATTTAATTTCGTTCATGCAAGCGAGAAATACAGTCGATGAATAACAAACTATAAAGAACAAATGAAATCATACATTATACCGAATCACATTTTTTCGCAGTTTTCAACTTTTCACCTAAAATTGTACTGGCGCAAATCGCCTTCACATCAATCAATTGAACATCAACTTGCGATTAAAAGCATACGTCCAGCAAATAACAAACTATCAAGAACAAATGAGAAAGTACATTATACCGAACCACATTTTTTCGCAGTTTTCGACTTTTCTACCTAAAGTTGTACAGGCGCAAATCGCATTCACATCAATCAATTGAACATCAACTTGCGATTAAAAGCATACGTCCAGAAAATAACGAACTATCAAGAACAAATGAAATAGTACATCATACTGAACAACAAATTTTCGCAGTTTTCGACTTTTCTACCTAAAATTGTACAGCGCAAATAGCCTTCACATCAATCAATTGAACATCGAACTACGATTGAAAGCGTAACATAACATAATTTCCAATTAGTTAATGCATATGACTATGATATTTAATTTCATATATGATAGTTAATTTCATCTGTTCATTTCATATACATGCAAGCGCGAAAACTTAAAATGAAAAAGAAAAATAAAGTCCGAGAATAAGGAACTAACAGAAACAAATTAAAATTGTACATTTTATTAATTGAAGGAAAAACATTGAGATTATAAAAAAAAAAAAAAGAGTGAAATTTTAGTTTATATACCTTGAATGAAAAATAAAAAATGAAAAATGAAAAATGAAAAAATCGCGTGTTGGAGAGTTAGTTAGGGTTTAAAAGAGTGAGCAGAATAAGCGTGAGCTCAACTCCACGCACTCTCTTTGTGCTTTGAGGACACGTAAGCCTATCCAAGTTTTTTTTTTTTTTTTTTTTTTTGAGGTGGGTAAGGAGGATCCTTACCGGGCCGGACCAAGTGGACTTGGTATATGTAGGCTCCTCGATTTGTTATTTACAAGTCCACACAAATCTTATTTTTTTATTTTTATTTTTCATTGTTTGATTTAGTCTGGATTCGAGTCGGTTTGGACTATCGGCTCTTTTTCGAGAGTTTTAACATTATTATACTCTTATACTCCCTCTATCCCATTCATTTCTCCATTTTTGGTTTGGCGCAAGTTTTAAAGAAAGTGAAAAAAGGTGCGTGGAGTATGGTGCTCACTTGCATATGGGTCAATTTGCATGAGAAAACAAAGGTATAAAATTGCCAACAAAGGAAGTGTAGGGAAATAGATAAATCATCCCAAAGTGGAATACGTGGAGAAATGAATGTCACCTTAGACCAAGAGACGTGACCAAATGGTATGGGTCTTACTTAATCTTTCACTCGCCTTCGTTGTGGCCTTGCGATTGGACACAAGGAGATATATTAACCCTTCGAGAATCATCCTGACTGCTTGTGATAATTCGATGTTGCCAACTAGCGTGCCATACCCATGGCCCAAGGACTCAATTCATTGAGGATTAATAAAACTTGACCCTTACCAATGGATCCATGAGGCTAGTGCAATGTCTCCATAAGCAAAATTGTTCGTCTAGCAATGTCTTGATAAGCCCTAGTTAGGCTATTTGTAAGGGCACAATCTGATATGACCACTTTTCTAATATTAATTCATCTCCAATCAAAGCCATTTACAGAGACAATCTAGTTTCGTTTATTATCGTTATTGATCATCATTTGGGTTCCTCGGGCCACCCCTAAGAGGTAGTTTTCGAGACTTTCAGGATGTGCAATTAAAGCCCTGATTCATCCAGCTAATCAGCTTGAGCAGTATTAAAAGAAATCAAAATGAGTCCATCCATTATAAGAAACCTTCATATATATCAAACTACAATAATACTCTTTCTATCATGATCATGATCCTAATTTAACAATTCTTGGTTCAACACAACTATTTGATTACTATCCCTTTACAAATTTTAACAAATCAATTTAGCATACTACAAACGGAAAGATCAAGACATATGAATTACTAGCTAGGTAAAGCACAATAATATTATTTAGTAAACCTTATCATATGCCAAAATATATCGTACACCCAATAGTACATGCTCTGTTTTTATGTTTTTCTTTCAACCTTCAATGAGGCATGTTTGGCTGTTTGAGGATAAACCTGTTCAATGGGGCATATTTAGAGTTGGCATAATCAAAATACGCCGGGGTGGTTCAAGTCTTTAAGAAAACAATGTGGGCCAAAGCGGGGTGGTGGTAGGTCATCGTGTGTCACGAGTTTTTCCATAGTAATTTTATCATTTTTAGGACTTTGATCTTATCCGTAAGTGGCGTAACCCCTCAATACAAGTTACAAGTCATGACCCGCTTTAAACAAGATTGCTCACATGCAGACACGCTTTGCAAAAGTATATTCGGGGGGCTAGACGTAGTTTCGGTCCTAACAATTTCCCCATGGACGAAGAAAAAACATGTACCCTTAATAGAATAAGAGTGCACTAAAATATCTGGGAAGATTGATATATAAATAGCGACCTACTTACAACGTAAAATATGTCAAGATCTTCAGCTGATCTTCACTTAATATTTTTTTAAAACTAAAAAATATTAGGCCCTTTATGAACATGGGCCTTGGACGGCTACCCAACACGGACCTTCATCAGGGCCCTTATTTTGTTTGGTTTTTATCATCCGATTTAGTCCAAGTTAATGCAATAGAACAACCATTTCATCATCCGGACCTTACGTGTAGAAAGCCGTCAGATCTGGCACGTGGCACGACAACATCACATTTTATTCCGTGAACATAATTTCCCTTTTAAAAAAAAAGATAAAAGTAAATAAAATTAGTCCTCGTATCTTTCTCATTTTTCAGGTAAGAAATACAGAAAGTGTGAAAAACATAAATAAAAACAAACAAAAACAAAAACTTATAATAATATATTATAATAAACTCTAGGGTTTTTCAATCGAACGATATTTCCCCAAATCCTAGGGTTTTTCATTTCCATTAATTTATTTTTTTGTTAGTTGTTATCAATGGAGGAAGATGATGATGTGGGACAGTCGGGACAATGCGGTGGTGGAGATTCGCCGGAGGTTCCGTCGCCGGTGGGTGGAGTGGCCGGAGGTGTGAGCGGAAATGAGGGTGGGGAAGTGGAATTGGAGGGTGACGTGGCGGGGAGGGAGGTGGAGGAGGGAGGGGAAATGGCGGGGGTTGAGGGTGTGGAGAGAGGGAGTGGGGGTGAGGATGGCGAAAAGGCGAGGGAGGATGTAGGAAATGACGGGGAGAATGTCGAAAGTAGCGGAAATGTCGAAGAATTGGAGGAATTGGCACCTGTGGCTGAGGAAATGGGTGGAGGTGAGGGAGAAGCGGTAGCGGGAGGGGAGGGGGTCGAGAAAGGCGATGTTGAGGACGTGCTGATGGCGGTCGAGGAGAAGTTAGATGAGGTTGTGCCAGTGGCCGAGGAGGTACAGGAGGAGCCAACTGTTGAGGAGAAGATGGAGGAAATTTCGCAAGTGGCCGAGGAGGTACAAGAGGCAATTGATGGGGAGAAGTCAGACGAGGTTCTGCCAGTGGCCGAGAAGGAGCCAATTGTTGAGGAGGACTCGGACGAGGTTGTGCCAGTGGCCGAGAAGGCAAAGGAGGAGCTAATTGTTGAGGAGAAAGCGAACGAGGTTCTGCCAGTGGCCGAGAAGGCAGAGAAGGATGTAATGGGTGAGAACTCAGACGAGGTTCTGCCAGTGGTCAAGGAGTTACAGGAGAAGCCAATTGATGGGGAGAAGGCGGATGAGGTTCCCCCAGTGTCCGAAAAGGCAGAGGAGGAGGCAATGTGTGAGGAGAAGGCGGACGAGGTTCCTCCAGTGGCTGAGAAGGCAGAGGAGGAGCAGACAAAAGAGGAAGTACCGGATGAGGTTCTGGCAGTGGCCGAGAAGGCAGAGGAGGATTTGATGGATGAAGAGAAGGCGGATGAGGTTGTGGCAGTGGCCGAGAAGGCAGAAGAGGAGTTGATGGATGAGGAGAAGGCGGACGAGGTTCTGCCAGTGGTCGAGAAGGCAGAAGAGGGAGCAATGGAAGAGCAGAAGGCAGACGAGGTTGTGCCAGTTGGCGAGAAGGCACAGGAGGAGTTAATGGATGAGGATAAGGCGGACGAGGTTCTGCAAGTCACTGAGAAGTCAGAAGAGGAGGCAATGGATGAGGAAAAGCCGGACGAGGTTGTGCCAGTGGTCGAGAAGGTAGAGGAGGCAGTGACTGAGGAGAAGGTGGAGAGTGACGTGGAAAAGGCGAAGGTAGAGGAAGAGGGGCCTAAGGAAGTAGAAGAGGATAAGGTTGAGGAAATGGTGCATTCTCCAGTTGTGACGAAAGATGAGGAGGAAGAAGAGGAGGAGGAGACGCCAACTGCGGATGCAGAAATGGAGACGGAGTCAGAGCCGCTTATAAGTGGTAGTGGTAGTGGTGATGGAAAAAAAAAACGTGGTCGCAAACCCAAGGCTGCCACTCCAGTGAAGACGCCACCTAAGAAGATTGTTGGGGAGGATGTTTGTTTTATATGCCTTGACGGTGGCGACCTTGTTCTCTGTGACCGCAGGTGTGCCGCCGTCTGATTAAAAAGCTTCAATTTTAAGATTGTTAAGAATGATGCTGATTAGAGAAATGCTGATGTTTGTTAAATGGTTTTTCAGGGGATGCCCCAAGGCTTATCATCCGTCTTGTGTTGATCATGATGCCGAGTTCTTTCAGACGAAGGGCCGGTGGAACTGTGGTATGTTTGCGTGCTTTCTTGCCCATTGGATTCAGAGTTTTACCTATATTTATCATGTTTTACTTGCCTGCTGATTTTTCCATAACTATATCACGTGTGTTTATCAAAATTAGATGATTGGAATTAGGAGTGATGTTATTTAAGCAACTACATGTGTGTTATATGCATATTGTGAAAGATATGCCTGAATTGGGTGGGGATCTTGCTGTAGATAGTCGAAGAGATTTTTACAAAGTTGTTGATTTCACCATCTGATTATGATGGGTGGCATCAATGGTAGCTATTGATATGCGCAATCTCGAGATCAGCTTAGGGAACTTAAGAGTCATGCTAGATTTGTGTCATCTCTACCTGTAAGGCAAGAAACCTTAAGAAGTCATTCGTTATAACTAGTTTTCCATAATGGTCTCATTACCGCACTGTTGAATGGCATTTAGTTTATGACACACACTTGGGGAATTAGAAAGGGAACGCTCTAATTTTGATAGCATTTAGCGGTATCCTATTGCAACTGTGAATTCAGCAATGAGAGGTACAGTAAGAACCTGGTATAATTTCTGCCATTGGTAGGTCTGGAGAGGTCCAAGTTGTGTCCCTGGAATGTAAAGCAAATATGGGGATGTAAAACCTTTGCCTGACGGAAATGTGGAACACTTTCTTTAATAGTTGATCATTAACTGCTATAATTTTGTCAAGGAATACTATGGTATTTTTTCTTATTCTGAAATTAGCACTGCGAGAGGAGACTAGCCCCAATCTGTTTTTGTGGCAAGCCTCAAAGTGAGAAAGCCCTACGGCTACAAGCTTACTGTCAAAAGTGACCGACTGTTCATCGGAATTTTGTATCGTCCAGATACTCAGTAAGTCCAATATCATTGATGTCTAAATTCATTGGAGGACTGGATCCTCCCCTTTAAAGTATATGAGCGGAAGACCTATCCTTTTCTTTCAACCTAGCTACTCTTGTTTCATTCAATATACAGAAGGAGAAATATTGTTGTCCACATTACACAAGTTATTACAGGACTTCCTTTTTCAATCTTAAATACCATTATCAATCTGGTTCATGTACTTTCAAGCCTCTTTCTGACCAGATTTCGGTTAGGGAGTGATGGACAATATAGATCATAACTGGTATTAGGTTGCTAGACAATGCTGGGTCCAACACTATGATGCTGTTTTTAATTTGATTAGTATGCAAATAGACACATTCTGTGTCTTGTGGTTGATCTGAGGGGTGTTGGCGCCTTGGCGGTTATGGTGACATTGGAAATTATTAGAGTCTGCTTTTCCCTACATTTTAGTCATCCATTCCCTGAGTTTTACTCTTTCATATTAGAGAGGGTTGTTGCAAAAGTAGATGGGTGAACAGATAATGTTGATGTTACCATATAGCACGACAGCAATCAGTTGTGATTGTGCCTTTGTGGTATTGGTCGCTAAGTTTTGGAAGCAGCATCCATGTATGTCACATTGGTAGTTGTGGTTGTGGCAGTATGAACCAGTTAATGTGAAACAATAAACGGATTTGAATTGTGTTTTGTATGTTCTGCTTGAAATATGAGAACATGTAAGCAATTCTGAAGGCAAAATTTAGATCCTGAGAATTTTTCTATATGTGAATTACGATATGATCAGTAGATTAACGACTTTAGAAATATCTTAAAGCCTCATGCTGCAAAATAACCACCTGTAATGGGTGTTAGTGTTAGTGTGTTATTTTATTCCTTGCTGAGTTCCACATTTTGTCTCTGAACCATGTATCATTATTCTTTTTTTTTTTTTTTATAATAATTCACTAGCATTAAATTGTCAATGGCTGCTCTGCTGAGTATGTACTCTCATATCGTGCCTTGATGCTGTTCATTCAGAGCTACAATGCATCTTGTTCTGATGTGAGACTAAACAAAGCTATAGTGTCTTCACTGAATGCGAAGTTCTGATATAATGGGTTTTTGAGTTGCAAACTCAGCCAAATTGAAGTTTTTAGGTGATATGCTGCATGGCATCTTGTATGAGGAATAACTTAGATATTATTGCTTGTACTTATAATTTCCTGGTGGGATTTTGAGGTGTGTGTATGCCTCCGTAATTTTAGAGCACCTGGTTTCTTCTGTTTTTATCATGATGGTCTCCCTTTCCCTTTTCTTCCCCAAATTTGTTAACACACATGATTTTTATTTTCTTACAGAAGAATAAAAGAAAATAAAGGTTTGCTCCTTCATGTGCAGGTTGGCATCTGTGCAACAATTGTGCGAAGAACGCCTACTTTATGTGTTATACCTGTACATTTTCATTGTGCAAAGGATGCAGTAAAGATGCTGTCATTTTTTGTATTAGAGGAAACAAAGGCTTCTGTGAGTCCTGCATGAAAACTGTAATGATGATTGAAAGTAGTGAACAAAACAAGATGGTACATATTCATTTCCACTCTTTTTTCTCTTGGTTTAAGTTTATACTTTGTTCTTTTTTCCCTCCTGTTGAGTTGTGAGCTCTGGCAGCTGGTATGAATGTGATTACGTGAATGCTGTTGCATTGCGTGGGTACTTTAGGGGTGGGGAACCTTGTCAATGTATGCGTTATACCACTTACACATGGCATTAGGTTATATGACATTACGCCCTTAGTAACGTAACCATGAGGGCTCACGAAGGTTTATTTTCATAAGTATTGTTTCGGCCTTTCGGGGTCCCTTTTTTAGCTCCTCTCTGAGGACTTATTCTCCTTTGTATTGTTTTCTCGAAATTTAAATATATTTATTTTCTTATCTAAAAAAATTGAAAACATAACTATTAGGTCAAAGGGATCGCAAATAGTATGTACTATACAGTAATGGAATAATCTATGCCATCAACTATAGGGAGGAGGTACTGTATGCATTGTTACTGACATCCATGTACTCTAATGTACTAGATTTTCATATTTTCTGTTGATCTACTTGCTCAGTGTGTTTTGGTTATATTGTTTTCAAATATGAACGCATTGCAGTTCACAGTATTTCTTTTCACTGAATAGTTCGCTACAGTTTACTTTCTTGAATGATTTATTTAATTAGTATTAAGGGCATCCATAGCAATATAATTCTGTAAGGAAGCTTGGCTGTATTGTGGCTACTAAGAATGTCTGAACTTACAAGGCCTTCAAGGTGAAATTGTTGCGAAGTGAATAGTTTAACATTAGAATTTAAGAAGGGTACGTCACCAATTTGCTAAAGGGGAATTGAGAACAAAATATTTCATGTTCATCAACAAAACAAGAAAATATTTGCCATTACCGTGAAGTACTAAGACTCCTGGCGATACAATTGTCCTCAATTTTTTTTTTTCACGTACATGGCAATTGCTAAAGGATTCTCTTTAGTGATCCACTTTTTTTTTTTTTTGATAACAACTCTTTCAAATTTTTATTTTCTGGCAAAATCTATTATCCTCCCCCCCACCCC